>JAPKLW010002794.1:5823-64605 GCA_026898455.1 Plectranthus barbatus | reverse complement strand
TATTAGATGGGAGATGAGAATGAATCTAAGCCATCCAATTAGGTGTTTGGACGGTTAAGATTATTTTTTGGGCGAAAATAAAAAGTTGCATCGACGTGTTAATAATATTTGCAGAGTAAGGGCATTAATGACAAAAAAAAATCACAGCTACCCTGAATAACGTTGACCCCTTCTTCAAGCAGCAGTTTCAGAATTTTCGATAGGCGGAGGCTTTTCCCTTCCGCCGTGAAACCGCAACCAATCAACACCTCCACGCCGCCGCCGCTGCGTTGCTGCACCGCTACTGTAGTAGGGGAACTCTTGCTACTGTTGCTGCTGCTGCTACCATTCTCTCTCATGAAACCTAATTTCTCATTTTCTTGAGATTTCTTCATGGCTTCCTTCTTCTTTTCGAGTTGCCTTACTTTATTCTGCATGGATCTTATATATTAAAATAAATTCGAGAATCCTTGAACTCTGCCTTGGCCTTGCTTGGGATTAAGCCAAGGCAGGGGAGTTACAAAAAAACGTTTTTCTTGTGATTATTATACTGCAACTGTACAAGGGTATATAATGCATATTTACAGGCTTATATAATGCATATTTACAGGCTTACATAATGCATATTTGAATGTTTATATATTTTCAGATGTAAGTTGCATTATTAAGCTTGCAAATATGCACTATCTACATATGCATAGTTGCAGTATCTTATTTTTACTACGATTATCTTTTTCGAAACATATGCAATAGTGATTTCGTTTGAAAGATAATTAAATTATCTTTAATTTGATATACGGTAAGTTAAAAAATAATTTAAACTGAGTGAGATATGATTAATTCAAGTTTATGAGGAAATTAGAGGAGAGATAATATGTTGAAGAAAAAAATACATGAGTTTGAGATGAAAGAGAATATGAGATTTTTTTCTGTGGTCCCCCCTTGTTTAACTTACCTAAATACCCTTATTACAAAAAATTAATTCATAAATTAAGTAATAAAATAAATAGAGATATTAAATTTGGACCATAAGATTTAGGAAATAGAAAGATAGGATTCATTCTCATCTCCCATCTAAATGGGAATTGTGATATGATTACGCCTATATATATATATAGAGAGGAGAGATTATGTAAAAAAAATTCCCCCTGTAAGAAAAAAGAATGAATCATGTCCATCAGATCTAAAAGAATCAATGGCTGATATGCAAACAAGCAATGACTAAAACACAATCAAGCAACAAAATAATCAAGCAACAACTTAAACACAATCAAACAACATTGTAATCAAGCAATGACCTGAACAGAATCAAGCAACGTCATATACACAATCAAGCATCTTTCTCACTTTCTCACGTTAAGACCTTTCTCACCGGATCCGCTCCCTATATATATATAAGTGCGGATGTAGAACTCGAGTATTGTGGAGGCTCGATCGTAATTTTGTGGGGTCGACATTATATAATTTTATTTTTAAAAAAAATATATGTATATAAGAAAAAAATTTGAAACAACGTGGGGGCGGCCGACCCCGTGAACCTCTACATAGTGCCGCCCCTATATATATATATATATATATATATATGATAATAAATAAGTATATTAAAAATAAGAATGAATCACATCCATTAGATCTAATTAAATCAATGGTTGATATCTAATCAAGCAACACTTAAAACGCAATCAAGCAACAAATGAAATACAATCAAGCAACATTGTAATCAAGCAACAACTAAAACACAATCAAGCAACATTGTAAAGGTGATCAAGTGGCTTTATCATTTTATCACGGGGAAATTTTTATCACCGGATCCAATCCATATATATATATATATATATATGTGTGTGTGTGTGTGTGTGTGTGTGTGGGTGTGTTAAAGTGACAAGTGTCTTCCCAATGAGAGATGAGAATAAATCTCATGCGTTCATTTTCAAAATCAAGGATCCAGATTAGATATAGAAAATAACATTTTTTTAATATTTGGGCTTTTTAGTTTTTTTGCATAAATATATTAGGAAATCATATCTTAAATATTATTTAATTTTTCTAAATATGAGGGGACCACATCTTATCTTACAAAAAAATTATAATCTATTTTCTCAATTTAAGATAGTTTATTTGTTATTAACTTTATTCTCTCACCTCCAACATTTCTATAAAACTTTAAATAATAATAGCTCACTCAATTTAAATTATTTTTTTCTCGTGTTATATATCAAATTAAAGATCGTTTTATTATCTTTCAAACGAAATCCATATTGCATATGTTTAGAATAAAATAATCGTAGTGAAAATAAGATACTACAACTATACATGCATAGATAATGCATATTTTACAAGCTTATATACTACAACTTACATCTGAAAAAAAAAATCTACATTTTGCAAAAATCTGATAGCCTATCAACATAATGCAACAGAATTGGTCTATATAATGCAAATATACAGACTTATATAATGCAACTTAAATCAGAAAATAAAGAATTTTGTCAAAATATCAATTACCTCATAAATAGTCATGCAAATCTATAGGCCTAAATTATGCATGTTTACAGGCTTATATAATGCAACTTAGGTGTTATGATAAATTTTGAGTTTTGAATCCATCATCTTCTTCTTATTTAGGTAACGACTTCTTCGATTTCCTCAAAGAGACGACGAGTACGAGCTAGCAGAAGAAAGGGAAGTTGTAATGCAATTGGGTATTTGGTTGTTAAGCGGTGGTTGTATGAATTATTTGAGTTTCATGCTCTGTTTCGTTTATTACTATTTATTTTTTTGTCAATAATTTAAATTCATCAGACCACCTTTAAATTGCATTTTATAAGCCTGTATATTTGCATTATATAGGTCGGTTTAGTTGCATTATGTATAATGGGGCTATCAAATTTTGAAGAATATAAAATTTTTTTTTCAGATGTAAGTTGCATTATATAAGCTTGTAAATATGCATTATCTATGTCTGTATAGTTGCAGTATCTTATTTTTGCTACGATTATCTTATTTGAAACATATGCAATAGTGATTTCGTTTGAAAGATAATTGAATTATCTTTAATTTGATATATTGTACGTCGAAAAATAATTTAAATTAAATGAGATATGATTATTTAAAGTTTTATAAATAAATTAGATGAGAGAGAATATGTAAAAACAAAACATGTGTATTTGATAGGAAAGAGATTATGAAATTTAATGTGGTCCCTCATTTTAACTTACCTAAATGCCCTTAATTATAATTTGAAATAAAAATAGAAGTTAAATTTTAAATTTTAAGAATCAATCTGGATCACTTATTTCATCAAATTAAAGAACAAGATTTATTCTCTTCTCCTATATAAAATGAACTTGTGATATGATCACCACTCTCTCTCTCTCTCTCTCTCTATATATATATATATATATATATAGGGAGTGACTCACATACTAAAAATTAGTTTGTGCTAAATAGGAATGAATCTACACAATTCATCTAAAAAATTCAATGGTTGAGATTAAAACATTTTCCCAGATTTTATGCTTTTTTGCTTTATAAATCATGCTTAATCGAATTAAGCACAATTTATAAAGCAATTAAGCACGAACGAAAATTTTGCTTAATTTTTAATCTTTATGCTTTAATCTCAACCATTGATGCTATCAATCCAAGGGCTGAAATTCATTCATATTTAGCAAAAATTTTAATTTTAGCACTTGCGTGAATCTCTCTCTCTCTCTCTCTCTATATATATATATATATATATATATATATATATATATATAAAGTTGCGTTTATTTCTGAACTATATGTCCTGAATGAACAATGATCATATATTCAGTCATTCATCAATTTGATCCAACGCCCTATTTTAATGCCACGTGTATTTTTCTTTTTAATTTTTAATTGCATTAAGGGTGTTATTATACAATATATAATATTTAGTAAATTTATTATTGTTGATAACTTCCTAGATTTATGCAATCTTTATTATTCACCATATCTTTTATTTTTTTTATTATTCGAATGAAACACGCAACATGCATTAATAATTTTCACAGTTCTTTTTTGTTATTTCTCTCTGCTACCCTAAGTCACTTGTTTTAGTGAAGTTCATCCCGCCACTGATGGCATTGTACGCTATCCAAAGAAGATAATGAAAAATCTCGGAAAATCACTGTCAATGGCGGCGAAAAATTGTACTCCCAGAATCTGGGAAAAGAGGAAGATCATCGGAGGAGTCTCAACCTGAGCACCCCATCCAGTAGCGGCGGAGGCCGCCGCAACTCATCCAGTCTGACGCTGAGCTCCATTCTCGGTAAGAAAATCAGACATTATTCGCCATCCGACGAACCGGTGCGGCGTGTTTAGTCAAACCGCACATTGCTTGGTTTGCTGGGATTTTCGTGATATCCATCATCTTTGAACATGTATTAATAATTTTATTGATTGATTTTGAATTTTTGATTTTGATATTAATAATTTTATTGATTGATTTTGAATTTTTGATTTTGACTCTTTGTATTATTTTTCAATCTTTTATTGTTTATATCCTTAGGTTTAAAGTGATTTTTCATTATTTTGTGTCATATGCGATTATCATTGTTATTTTAAATGTGTTTCATTATTTTTTAATAAATGTTTCATTGTTCAAATTCTTGTTTAATGGATTGTTAAATGTTTATTTATTTTCTACATTGTGTGAACTTAGTTAATATGTAGCATTGTACGCTGTTGATATTATCATTGTTACCTGTATTCATTATCATTTTATCAAAATTGTTTGTTTAATCTTAATTAATTTTGAATACACCTTTAAGATCATTGTTATCTTTATTCAATATCATTGTTCGAATAATTAAAACTGTTTATATCATTTAGCATTGTACGAATAATTAAAACTGTCTACATTGTGTGAACTCAGTTAATATGTAGCAGTTAATATGTAGCATTGTACGTTGTTGATATTATCATTGTTACCTGTATTCAATATCATTTTATTAAAATTGTCTGTTTAATCTTAATTGATTTTTAATAGAGTGAAAACCTTAAATAACCATTTTTGTTATATAAAAACCTTAAATAACCACTAGTATATATTCATTCAAAAAATAGCCATTTTCCAAAATTGACCTCACTTCTCATATTTGATTTCGTCTACTGATATATCATTCAACCAAATACCTATTTATGACAAAACTTGTTATATATATATATATATAAATATATAACTTTTGAAATATAATTTTTGTAATCGGAAAAAATAAAAATTGCAGTTTCTAATTTTTAATTGGTACTTTTTGTTATTTTATTTTATAAATTTGAAATAGCAAATAGTTTCATCAAAGTTTGTGAAATTTCGTTAAATCAAAAATTAAGCAGCAAAGTGATAGCAAATTAACGATTTGCAAATAAATTTCCAAATCTAAATAATTATATTTATTTAACGTCAAATTTGATTAATGATTAAGAAAATAATTGAAAAATAAATATTTTCAAAATTTCTAATTTGTCGCAAACAATATACTTGTATTTGCAAATAGCAACTTTGTTATATAATTTAAATGAGTGGTATTATAATTATATTAATGACTTCTATAATTTCTTAATAAAATTATCATTAGGATATAAATTATAGCTGATATATTGATAAAATAAAACTAATTAGTATTTTAAATTGCTTATTGAATGAGAAAATTAACAGCTAAATAAATGATTAAGAAAATGGTCACAAAAAATCTTTTAATTTACAAATATTAATTTTAAAATAATTACACAAGCACATCGCAAACACAATCTCAAATAATTTTTTATTTTACGTAAAGAACATTTGAAATTTTAATTTTAAAATCCCCAATCATATATTGAAAATTTAATCACAAACTTAATCGTAAATATTACAATAACAAACTAAATGATAAATGTAAAATCAAAACTAGATAATATCAAAAACAAATTAGGTAAATATATTTTAGTACTAATTTGAGTAATAATAATTCATTACAAATTAAATGATTGGGTAAATTCAAAAAATGCAAAAATTAGGTTAATAGTAGGGATAATTGTGGAAGTTTACATAAATTTGGTCATTTATTGTATATGTGCATAGTTGTGGCTATTTAAGGTTTTGTTAAAATAAAAGTGGCTCTTTTCATATATTTACACTTTTTAATACACCTTTAAGATCATTGTTATCTTTATTCAATATTATTGTACGAATAATTAAAATTGTTTATACATTTAATGATGATATATTAGTGGAAGTTGAAATTGCACCCGATAAATCAGCCGGAAAATTTTATTTCACCTTGCAGTTTATCACACTTTGACAGAATTACCTTACGATGACACACAAAGCCATAAATAATGATAGCAATTAACTTAAAATCATGATAAAATACTAATGAAGTAGAGAGTTAGTTATGGAATAGATCGTGATGCATTTTTTTTGGGTAACTGCATCCAAAAAATCTGCAACATGATCTTATTTCTCTTTCCAATTTATACGATAATAATGGAAGAGATCGTGCGAATTTATTTTGGTAACTGAACCCGAATAATCAACATGCAGATTTGATGACATTTTAATTTTTATCCAAATTAGACTAATTTGCCCTTTTAATGATAGAAAAAGGAACATACAATGATAAATTGTAACATAAAATCAGAAACGTACATTTTCGAAATCAATAACTGAAATTTGGTCTTAGTTGATTCATGGACATATGATTAATATATATATAGGGAAGAGATCAACTGCTAAAAAGTGAAAAGATGCTAAATATGAATAAATCCTAGACCCTTTTGATGGATGAATGGTCAAGATTGAATTTTTTTTTAGGTTGACAGTTATTTATTTTGATGTGGGTGGTTATGCAATTCAATGAAGCATAACATAATAACTAAACAAACATAATACACTAACTAATCAAGCATCATTAGCATTTTAGCACAAACATTTTTTTAGCATAAGATCCGCTCCCTATATATAGTGGATCACATACTAAAAATTAGTCTGTGCTAAATAGGAATGAATCTACACCATTCATCCAAAAAAAATTAATGGTTGAGATTAAAATATTTTCCCACATTTTATGCTTTTTTGCTTTATAAATCATGCTTAATCGAATTAAGCACGATTTATAAAACAATTAAGCACGAACGGAAATTATACTTAATTTTTTAATCTTTATGCTTTAATCTCAACCATTGATGCTTTCAATCCAATGGTTGAGATTCATTCATATTTAGTACAAACTTTAATTTTAGCACTTGAGTGGATATATATATATATATATATATATACTACTCCCTCCGTCCCATTAATGTAGTCTTATTTCTTTTTGGTACGAAAATTAAGGGTTATGACTTATGAGTGTAGTTAAATTAATATTTTATTGGTGAGTGTGAAAAAAGTTTGTTATTTTAGGAAATGTAATAATTTTATAAGATAGACAAAAAAAAAGAAAATAAGACTACTTCAATAAGACGGAGGGAATATTAAAAGGAAAATAAGACTACTTCAATAAGACAGAGGGAGTATTAATTACTTGGGAAATTATTGACATATTTGTACGTGGAATTAATGATCTACACCTCTAAATGAATTAAAAGTAAGAAAAATTATAAAAAGAAATTAGGTAAAAGTCAACATCACAAGAGTCAAACACAGTAGCAAATTTCCCCATTTAATCCCTCATGCAATACATACATAAATATCACGCGTTCATGCATGTACTGCTCTGTCGTCACGCAAACCAGAAATTCCTTTCTTAGAATATTCAACTTATGAATTAATGCAGTGTAATACTAAATTACTATTCCCTCCGTCCCACCTCAATTGTCTCATTACTTAAAAAGGTAACTTTTTCACACTCAACAATAAAATATTAATTCCACTCAACTTACTTTACACTCACACTCCTTAGTTATTGTGCCCGGTCAACCCGGGACAATTCAGCCGGGATGGAGGGAGTAATATATAGAGAGAATTTGAATTCAATACTAAAAATAAAGTCTATACTGGGAAGTGAATACAATTCGGTTAAATTGAAGTGATTTGTCGGATTTGACATATTAGTAAAATGATCGGTTGGACCGAAAATCTCAAACCATATTATTTTTTTTGGTTGACGGTCTGAGTAGGAAAATCGATCGTTTCAATCGGACCGAAATGTTTGTATTAGTAATAAATAATTACATGTTATATTAAAAATACTAATGTATTATAGTTCATGTTAGGATGCATATTTTAAAAGCTACAAGTTCAAAACCTATATTGTGTATTGTTATAAATTTTATTTTTTCCTTTGTTTTTTATTTATTTTTTAAAATCTAAAATAAGCCTAAGGTACAAGTTGATTTGTTGGAGCTGCACTTGGTTTATTTGGTATACAAGGTGTTCGACACATTACCTCTGAGAGTTACTATTATAGTTTTTTATTTCTCAAATAAATTATTGCTAAAGTAGAAGATTTTTTTGCTTCGACTTTGTTCGTTAAATAACTTAAATTGATGTTCCAAACCATATTATTTACTTTGATTTGAAATATTAATTTGATCGATTTAGCTTGAAAAACTTTCAAACCTATAAATCGGCCAAATCGAACCTAATAGACCTTAATAATAAAAATCAACCTCAACCTTTTAATTGATCGAATCAACCGCTGAAATAAAATTCATTTAATTTTTATTTAAAGTTAATAAGCATAACGTATACTTTTTCACTCTTATCATATAAATTATGGTTAAAATAATTTGTGCATTTTTAATATTCTCTCACTTTTTATGAGGGTCAATTCTTTAAATTTAACGAATTTGATACAAAAATCTAGATTTAGTTAAGGACATACATTTGTTTTGCTTAGGCGATCTGAAATTTCGACGTTGCCAGATATTATTTCACTTTTGAAAAATCAATTTATTAATTAACCTCGCGGTCGATCACTAAAAAATACATATTTGAAACTAAAAGCAGATATTTGTGTGGTTTATTGGACAGGCTAGGTGCCCAAATTTTATTTTTTTTTTTGAATGAGAATTTTATATAATTTTTTTTATTTAATGATATTTTTATATTTTATACAATTAAAAAATAGAATAAAATATTAACTTGGCATCACTTAGAACTGCGCTTTAGTCGTGCCTGGAGGCTCTAATAAATTTTACAATTAAGTAAAATCATTCCACCAAAAAAACCTTGTGCGATTATTAAGATAGAGAGATTAAGTAATGGTCATAAAATTTCGTAATATTCATAATAAATGATTTTATAAAATCCTGGACACTGTAAAAATAGTACACATGTTTAAGTATGTGTGAGAATCATATATAGTAAATCATCGAATGATGTTGGCATGCACTAACCTCACAGTATATATAGTGGTTAGTGACAACATCTCATTTTATTTTGTTTGCTTTTCTAATGAGTTTTTTTATGCTCAAAATAAATCATTCAAAAAACAAAACCAAGTGATATTGAAACGATCTCATGCATCTAAATCACCCACGTACCTTATTCTCTAATGACTAAATATTCAGCTTTTAGAATTTTCTAGTGTGTTTTGCCCCTATCTTGAGAAATTTTTTAGGAGCTCATGCATCCATCATAATTTTACCATGATTAAACGAGCTGAACATCAAAGTATTCATAAAAGTAGTGTTAATTATTTTAAGTTTGCATTAGTTATATAGTCTCATATTTAAATAGCCTCTCATTCAAATCATTTTCCGTTCAATCTAACGAAAATCTTACATAAATTACTCATAGTCCGTATTTTTTTTGAATCAATAATTACTACACCGAATCCTTATAACAAGCATGCCAAGAAACCAAATACCTGACATTAATTCTATTAATTTAATTTACTTTTATCTGGAATAATATTTTAATAACCTTATTCTGTATAAATTGATGATGCATGCTATAATGAAATGAAAATGAAAGGGCCATTTACAACGAATATAGGCATTGTGACATCCAAATCAGCATTCCACTTTAGCCTTATATTTGAAAATGATAATACCACAATTCACAATGCAAGTGGATTGGGACTTTCCATTTTCCAATTATCTTCTGCTTTTATGCAAAACCACCTGACCCCCCATTCGACGCTTGGCTCTTCCAAAATAAAATACTCCAATCTTGTATATTATTTCTTTTCAAATAAATTTATTCAACTCTCAATCTACAATTATATCGCTTCAAATTCGTTTGATTTTTTACAATTTAGTTCATAAAAATCCAACAAGTATAATACTATATATATCGTTGTTAAAACTTGGCGTATACAATATGTTGGACCATGAATTAATTTAATTAATTCTTTATTTCTTATTTCCCTTATTTTTCAACCTCAATTGATCAAGTCAATATTCATTGATTAACTCCCCAAATGCTAAGCGGTTCGATCGAATCATGACAATCAGTTCGACCGTTACCTTTCAACAGTTGCATATCCTCATTCATGGGAATGAAAAGCCAAATCCGTCAAGCGTTGATGAATGCATTGATTGAGGATGCACCATTAAAGGAAGCAACCAAGGAAGACACAAATCAATGAAAGACATATTTAGGGGAGCTTCCATAATTATTAATTGCTTTATAAATAGCGGAAGAAATGGTGTAATGGGGGTTCTTTTATCCCTTCTTGAATTCTTGAGACTTGAAATACAAAATTCCAGCATAATTTTTAGTAGTCTTCTCTTTAAACATTTTTGACCTACAACAACTGGCGCCGTTTGTGGGAAAGAGAAGAACGAACAAGATGGAAAATTTTGTTAATGAGTCTGAGCATGGAAGTGAATCACAGAGACACAGAGAAGGATTTGAAGAAGATATGCAGCGAATGCAAGAAGAAATGGAATTGTTGTGCGAACAAAATCGGAGAACAATGCTTGACGCTGAACGACTTAGAGAGCAATTGGCTCTATTTCAGAATAAGGACGAACATGGCAAATAGTAAAAGTTCGGAACAACAAAGAACTAACACAAGGAATTCAAATTATTCATCCAACTACCATGTTTCAAAAAAGAAATCGGATGAAAGAGTTGCATGGTTGGAGACAAGAATTGAGGAGTTGATGAATATGATGAAGAATGTACCTGGGGTTTCTGTACCACCAGTCATTGAAGAAGGGAGTTACAATAATTCCCCTTTTGTCTGGAGAATTGCAAATGCACTAATAACGGTAAAATTTGTTGTTCCAGCGATAAAGGCGTATGATGGGACCTGTTGGGAAATCTGTCTAAGGTTTCCTTTCCCAGTAGCTTAATTGTTTAGATTATAGTTTTGGTGGATCAAATCCTAAGTCCTACCAGCGTCAGTTGTCTCTACATAGCTCTAGTCTCAAATGTAAAGTCCTGTTTAGGCTTTTGAGTTGTAAGTCGCAGCTGATCAAGACTCATGCTGACACTGTTCACCAGCATGAGAAGAGCTTACCACTGGCTACTGTTCACCAGTTGGGAAAAGTCTCATCAGCAGGCGGCTGACAAAGACTCACGCTGACACTGTTCACCAGCGGTGAGAAGTGCATATGACTGGCTACTGTTCACCAGTTGGGAAGGGTTTCATCAGCAGGCGGCTGACAAACCTTACCAGGAGAATGCGTGTTACTTACACTATTCCCCAGCGGTGATTTCACCAGTCATGGGAGATTCCGAGAAGAGTTAACATCTAGAGATTTGGTAGACTTTGATGATGCCAGGGCAAGTCACCAGCAGAGACTGCCAGCACAAGATCACCAGTATGATCTACCAGTCAGATGTTACCAGAAGAATTCCAGATTCTCTCTCCCAGCGCCGTAGAGACAAGAAGAAGATTCTCTGAGGAATCGACTGACAAAGGATGACTTTAAGGAAGGATAACTTAAAGTCTATCAGTCACAAGACACCAGTCTTATTCCTCGGACTGACAGAGAGAGCCGTTCTGACACAAAGAGATCTGTGTCAGATAAAGCGGTCTTAGGTATGGCCTTTCTCTGGAAAAGCATACCTGCCGCCGTCAGAAGGACATCCGAGGTCTGACACCTTTCCGGATGCGTCCAAACGGCTAGAAAGTTTGAATCGGTT
This sequence comes from Plectranthus barbatus, assembly GCA_026898455.1. Lineage (NCBI taxonomy): Eukaryota > Viridiplantae > Streptophyta > Magnoliopsida > Lamiales > Lamiaceae > Plectranthus > Plectranthus barbatus. The sequence continues at coordinate 52,580 of JAPKLW010002794.1, read as the reverse complement.
CCTGCGGCTATAAATATGTCGCAACTACCAACATTCAAAGCTCTCCTCTCTCTCTCTCGCTTGTTCGGTTGACACATTGAATATTCAGATATCTCTGCTCAACCACCGAAAGAACTGAAGTTATTGCAAGAGCGCATAAAGTTCTTTCGAGGCCATTCCTAAGGCTTTCCGTGTGTTGATTTATCAAACACGAGACTTCAAGCTTTACGCTTGTAAGTTTAGAGATCTCATTTGGTGTTCTTTCTCTTTGAGGAAGTTCACAGCAGCTCCTGTGCTCACCAGCACTTGAGTTATTACGGGCATTCTGCCGTAGAAAGGATTTACGTTCTTGGGAGAACTAAACACCCAAATCGCTGTGGAGGTTGAAGTGACGTGCTCGCACTCCATCAGCAGAAGAGAGCTGAAGAGGAAACCAGGACCGGGAGCGGTTGATCTAGTGAACTGGTGGACAAGGCATTCACCAGCTAGAGATAGATCGTAGGCAACCTGTAACCGATTGCTCATAGTGATATTTCCAGTGCTTCGACTGGAGAGTGGACGTAGATCGATTGATCGAACCACTATAAATCCTTTTGTCATTTATCAGTTTTCTGCTTTACATTCTGATTTAAAACCCAGCACTCAAGTGCTGGTGTATGTTCTGAAACTGATATAATTGTGCAAACTTGGCTAAAATATTCTAAGTATTATTTCACCAGCTGACCAGCTGTCAGCTGCCTACTGATTAACCAGCACCAGCTGACCAGTTGCCAGTTGTCAGCTGTGTGCTAGTAGCGTGCAAAAAAATCAATTAACTTTATATTATTTCCGCTGCGTATCGTTTAAACTCTGAAAAACCGGGACCAACAGGACCTTTGATCCGGAAGAGTTTATTACGTTGTATTAGTTCAAAATGCAGACTATATCGATTCCAGAAGGAATAAGAGAGGTATGTATGTGTAGAGGTTTTGGAGCCTGTTTGGAAGGATCAGCGATGCAATGGTTTATGCATCTAAAAGTGGGAGGAATTTCATCTTTTGTAGAATTGCAAAAACAATTTTTGCAACATTTCTCCGGCAGTCGAAGGATGCAAAAGTGATCGGATGATTTATATTCAGTCGTTCAAAAGGAGAATGAAACACTTCAGAGTTATATGAAGCGGTTCAATGAGATGAAGGTTTCCATCTCGAATTGCTCGGAGGAGACAACAATATCCGCTTTTAAGAAGGGGTTAAAAAGGAACTCGAGCTTGTTCAGGAATTTGATCAAGTACCCCTGTTCAACTTACTCAGAAGTAATGACTAAGGCAAAAGGGCAGATGCGACAAGAAATTGAAGAGGAGAATTTTGGAAAAAGGGAGAAAGGGAAACAAGTGGTACAAGCAGAACCAAATAATACTCGAACCACAAGATTCCAGCCGTATCCAGTTCGAGTCGAAAGAAAGCCAATTGCAATTCAACGAACAATTCGAGCTGGGGGCCCAACTTACAACCGGTCAGCAAATCCAATGACAGTGATTCTAGAAATGATGTCAATGGGGAATCAAGTGAGATGGCCAATGAATGTTCCAGAAAATTTAAGAAATGGAAAATCAAAGAGTTATTGTGCTTTTCATCAAGGTCATGGGCACAAAACCATCAAATTCAAGGATTTTTCACAAGAAATCCAGAGGTTACTCGAGCAGGGACACCTCAAACATTTGAAAGATGGAACTGGAAAGCAAAACACTTGGAAAAGGGGTTTGGATGATGGAAAGAAGCAAGCAACAGGTGCGAATAGAATCCAATTGCCAGAGGAGCCTCGAGTAAAAAATATGATACACATGATCTCAGGAGGACCATCACTGGCTGGGAATTCCCGAAATGCACATAAACGTTATCGATGAGAGGCGAGGAGTGTAAATCTGGTAATGCCGAGTTGGTTGTCCCAGGAGGAGATAACTTTTGGACCGGAAGATTCTAAAAGGGTTCGACAACCGCACGATGATGCATTGGTAATCGAGTTGTTGATAGCAAATTTCCGTGTCAAACGTATATTGGTGGACAGTGGTGCATCATCAAATTTGATATTTTTGAAAGCTTTCAAGGGAAAGGGGATATCAGAGAAGAACTTGAGACCAAGTACTAGTGAGTTGGTGGGATTCAGCGGAGAGCAATTAACACCAGTTGGGGAGTTATACTTACTGGTTTATTCAGAGAGAGTTAACCTGTCGACTTGGTTCCAGGTTGTTGATGCAGAATCGTGGTACAATGCGATAATGGGTCGAGCGGTTCCATCTTCTTTCCACCAGGTCATAAAATTTTCAACTCCAAGGGGAGTACGATCGATTAAAGGAGAGAAACATACTGCAAGAGATTGTTATGCAGTTACTTTGCGAATCATTGGAGGAATCGAAGAGCGGAGTGTGAAGAAAGTAATCTTTGATGAAAGTGATGAGACAAAATTTACTGTAATTGGAGAAAATTTTCCATCGCATGGCAAGGAAAAGTTGGTAAAATTTTTTAAGGAGAGGCAAAGTAACTTTGCATTTGCTCATTCAGACATGCCAGATCCATAAAAATCTCGCATCAATTGAAAGTGAATACGACGTTCAAACCAGTGCATCAGAGAAGAAGATGTTTCCCAGTTGAAAATAATATGGCAATTGCGGAAGAAGTTAAAAATCTGCTTGCAGTTGGCTTTATAAGGGAAATGAAGTATCCAAGAGTAGTTAGCAAATGTTGTTGTTGTAAAAAAGATAAATGGGAAAAATAGGGTATGTGTGGACTACACTGACCTGAACAAAGCTTGTCCAAAGGACCCGTTCCCTTGCCACATATAGATTGACTCGTGGATTCAATAGCGAGACATGGAGTGATGTTGTTTATGGATGGATTTTCTGGGTAAAATCAGATTAAAATGTATCCCCTGGACCAAGATAAAACAGCTTCTATGACTGACCAGGGGATCTATTGCTATAAAGTTATGCTGTTTGGACTTAAGAATGCTGGATCCACTTATCAGAGATTGATGAACAAGATGTTCGTACCATTGATCGGAAAAACCATGGAGGTATATATCGATGATATGATTGTGAAATCATCGACTTTGGAAAAGCATCTAGAGCATTTATTAGAAGTGTTTAACATTTTGGACAAGTTTGGCATGAAGTTAAACCCAGCAAAATGTCAATTTGGAGTCGAGTCAGTAAAGTTTCTGGGATATATGGTGAGCGGAAGAGGAATTGAAGCCGACCCGATCCAAATAAAAGCAATTCAAAGTTTGACACGAACTCCGATTGATCCAATTCCAGTTGCATTGGAAATAATCAATTTTAATGAAGCTGGAGGCTATTGTTGGACCCAAGAATTAATTTACTTAATTCTTTATTTATTATTTCTCTTATTTACAGGTTCAACCTTAATTGATCAAGTCAACATTCATTGATTAACTCCCCAAATGCTAAGCGGTTCGATCGAATCATGACAACCAGTTCAACCGTTACCTTTCAACAGTTGCTTATCTTCATTCATGGGAATAAAGAGCCAAATCCGTCAAGCGTTGATGAATGCATTGATTGAGGATGCACCATTAAAGGAAGCAATCAAAGAAGACACAAATCAATGAAATACATATTTAGGGGAGCTTCCATAATTATTAAATGCTTTATAAATAGCAAAAGTTATAATTGAGGATACAATATATGAATAAAATTATATTGGGGTACATTATATAAGTATTTATATATAAAAATTATAAATAAATATATATATATATATATATATATATATATATATTTAATAATAAAAAATTAAATTTTGGAGTACAAGTGTACCCGTTTGAGTACATGCATCCGCCTCTAGTGTAAAGGGGATTCTTTTTCCCCTTCTTCAATTCTTGAGACTTGAAATACAAAATTCCAGCATAATTCTTAAATAGTCTTCTCTTTAAAAAATTTTGACCTACAACACAATACATGAAAAGATTAAATCACATGTTCAATTTAAATAGGAATATAAATGAATTTTGTGTATGATAATTAGTTTCGCTCGATTATGAAACAATTAATCTATTTTTTTTTTTTTTTTTTGAAAGACTGAAATAAATTTAGATTTTTGTTTTTTATAATAATGAATTAAATTAAATTCACATAGCCGCATATCATCGAAAAAGCTCGAATCCACGACTTTTTGGTGACATGTAAGATGTTTTTATTACTACGCTCCAAGCAGGGAACACAAACTTAATTTTTATTCTTTATAATATTGGACTCGTGAGCTCATCAACTAAAATTAATATGAAATATAAATTTCTTTATAACATTATAAAAAAATGATTTAAAGTAATATATACGAGAAATCTTTGATTGATTTTGCTAATTATGAGGAAAAAAAATTAGTATAAACATGATATAATTTTACAATAAAATACTTTTTAAAAAAAAATACTAAAATTTTCAAATATAATCTAAATTTAGAAAGTTTCTAAATTTATGAATTTTTAGAAGTATTGAAAAAACAAACTCAAAACTTAATTAAATAATAATAAATTAAACTCAAATAAAACACTACTCAACTTAAATGAATTTAATTCAGTTACGCCTCTAAATTTAAATAACCTTTAATCCAAATTTGAAAAGACTGATAAACTAAATTATTGGAAACACAAGTTTATTATTCGATAAAGATACTCTCTCTCTCTCTCTCTCTCTCTCTCTCTCTCTCTCTCTCTCTCTCTCCAATGTATGATTCATATCATATATGCTTCAACTATGGCCCAATGGCTACTGATCTCTCTCTCTCTCTCTCTCTCTCTCTCTCTCCAATGTATGATTCATATCATATATGCTTCAACTATGGCCCAATGGCTACTGATTTCTCTATTCTATTCCCTTAAACCCCACACGCACAACCTAAGGGGAAAAAACACACACAAATAGTAGGGTAGATTGTGAATTCTATTCAAATAGGTCGGTTACTTTCTAAATATATTTTTATTTTTTTATTGTATAGAAATTTATCCTAATATTTTCTTCTATAAGTTAAAAATACATTGAGTTCGCATGTTATGTAATATGTCATTTAAAATTGCTTAATTATGTCCTTGAATCAAGAAAATAATTTTTGTATTGCACCACCTCTCTCTCAACTCAAATTTTAAACTCATCAGAATTTATATTTGGGTCATTAATACCAACTCGATCACTTGTCAGCTCTCGAATTAAAATGTAATGTATATTTAATCTCATTGATCATGAAAAGAGAAAAAGTATTTTAACTAAGGAAAGTAATTTACATAGAGTTGAATTTTTATAAGAAGAAAAATTAAAATACATTTAAAAGTTGATCAATACATTAAAGTAATCTTTATAATTTTGAAAAGCTAGGCAGATAGATACAAATTACAAACTATTTGGATACAAATAGTCAACGCCTTCAGCCCACCAAAAGCACCGAATAATATACAAATCTTCAATTTTTTATTCTCGACCCCCGCCACCCTTCCCAAAGTCAACCTCTCTCTCTCCACATTTATCTTCGCCTCATCTCTCTGACTCCCCATTTTCTTTCTCGCTCTTCTTCAACTCCAACACCAAACCGTGACCTATCAACTCCATCCCCCTCTCTCTTTCCCCTTCCTCTATTGGAGAGAAGAAAAACTATACAACAATTCAATATTTTCATAGCTATTGTTTCAGGAAATGGGAAATGGTCTTGGAAAGCTGAGTCCATGCTTCGCCGGAGATATTTCCCGGCGGCGCCACGACGTCGCAGTGTGTCTGTCCGACGCGCTTGACGAGGGGTTGGGCCACTCTTTTTGCTACATCCCGCCCGACCCGCCTCACAAGACCCAATCTTTGGATGACGCCGTCGCCGGCGCCCAGCAGACGACGGCGTACCGCACCATCTCGGGCGCCTCCATCTCCGCCAACACCACCACCGCGCTCTCCACCGCGTGCACCGCTTCAATTGACAAAGCTTCCGCTTTCGAAAGCTCGAATTTTTTCTCCTCGATCCCACTCCAACCAATCCCAAGAAACTCAATCACCACCGTTAAGTCCGGCCCGATCCTAAGATACTCCGGCCCAATTTCCGGCCAAATTGAACGCGGATTCTTGTCCGGGCCGATCGAGCGGAGCTTCATCTCCGGCCCACTGGAGAATCAGTACGACCAGATGCAGCAGAGGTACAAGCCCAAATCCAAGAAATGGGATTTGATCAAGAATTTGAAAAAGGTGATGTCGAAATCCTTCTGGGGTTTCTCCAAAGAGTTGCGAATGAATCTCGATCGAGTTAACGAGCACAGTAATCACATTCCCTCCAGCAGCAGTAACAGTGGCAATAGCAGCACGATGACGAGCCACAATTTGAGCACGGATATGAGCTTAATCGATGAGAACGATGATATTGGGAACGAGTCATTCGGTAGCCAAAATGTGCAGTGGGCGCAGGGGAAGGCAGGGGAGGACAGAGTTCATGTAGTCATCTCCGAGGAACATGGATGGGTGTTTGTTGGGATTTACGATGGATTCAACGGCCCTGATGCCACCGATTTCTTGCAGACCAATCTGTATCCCAATGTCTTCAAGGAGCTCAAAGGGTTGCTATGGAGCGATTCTTGCGAAAACACTGCTTCATTCATGTCCAAGAGTTTGGACAGCAAGGAGAGGGTAGAACTGAAGCGGAAGTTGAGAGAGAAACTGAGCAATTTGGGGCCGGACGGCGTTGCAGGTGCAAACGTGAATCACTTGGGAGTGTTGAAGGCCTTGTCTGAAGCATTGAGGAAGACTGAGGCTTCGTATTTGGAGATATCCGACATGATGCTGATGGAGAATCCAGAGCTGGCTATGATGGGGTCTTGTGTCCTAGTGATGGTGATGAAGGGCGACCACGTTTATTTGATGAACGTGGGGGATAGTCGGGCGGTCTTAGCTCAGAGGGATGACGTTGAAGGCCGTGTTGGGAAGGATAGTGAAGAAGCACTGTATGGCTACGAGTACGAGAATGTTCACCATTTGACTTCATCTCAGCTCACAATGGATCACAGCACATGTGTGAAGGAGGTAGGATTAATTTGAGATATCACCCTCCATCTTGTTAGTACTTCGTTTGATATTCTTGTATGTATATGCAATAAAATGCGATGAATTTTGGTCTTCGCAGGAGGTGAGAAGGATACGAAACGCCCGTGTGGATGATCCTGCTGCTATCATCAATGATAGAGTGAAAGGCTCCTTGAAGGTTACTAGAGCATTTGGAGCTGGATTCTTGAAAAATGTAAACACACCCCCTTCTCACCAGCATGTTCTTTGTTATTGTTCTTGTTTATGTTCGATCTTATGATGTCTGATCCAATGGTGCAGCCCAAATGGAACAATGCGCTTCTAGAAGTGTTTAGGGTGGACTATGTAGGAACATCACCATACATAACATGTTCACCTTCTCTTCACCACCACAAGCTACAAGCCAAGGACAAGTTCTTGATCCTGTCGTCGGATGGCCTCTACCAATACTTCACCAACCAAGAGGCTGTCTCCGAGGTCGAGACATTCATGTCTACATTCCCTGAGGGGGACCCGGCTCAACACCTCGTCGAAGAAGTCCTCTTTCGGGCAGCCAAGAAAGCTGGTACGGTACCCATCTATTGGAATGTTGCATCTATCTTTGTGTGTGGGGTTTCAAATTACACATCTCTCTGATGAATGTGAATGCTTTGCAGGTATGGACTTCCATGAACTTCTTGATATCCCACAAGGGGACCGGCGGAGGTACCACGACGACGTGTCGATCATCATCATCTCTTTCGAAGGAAGGATATGGCGTTCATCGGTGTAGATACAGATAGTAGTCTTGAGAGTTTTGTGTTGAGATAATATGCTAGCAAAAGTATATGTGTTGTGAGCGAGAGTGGATCCATCCCTACCCACCAATCTAAATCTTGATGTGTATAATTTACTTGTTAAGTTATGGTGCTATCTTGATGTACAACATATTCTTCATCATCAAGAAGTACCATTCAGACAACTTAAATTACACAGGCCAACTGGTCTAATTCTTTTCTTCTTTGCATCTTCCAATCCACTTCTTTCCTCTCTCTCTCTCTCAAAATCTGATTGCTTGTTTTTATTAGCTAGAGAGTTACATGATTGACCAACATAAACAAGCAAAGGAAGGTTGCACCATAATTAAATTGGGGGTAGGTTCATGGTTAATGCGAATGTATTTAAATAGAAGCTTACAAAAAGTAAGTGGTGGTACATGCAACTTTCATAAAATATTAGAGTGCAATTGCTTGTGGTTTTGGAATCTCGTGACATTGATTAAATTTCAAAGCTAGAAATGAAAAAAAAAAGCTAGAAATGAAAAGTTTGGTATGTAAAAATGGGGGGCTGTTGTAGATGATGGCGATTGTTGTCTCATTTTAGGCCAAAAACCTTTAAACACCTAATCCATAAAATATTTATCACCCTCTTTATTCATTTAATCCCATTTAGGCTCCCTAAATTTTAGGAAAGTTGTTCGAGTTCCATGGGAAAATTCAATTCCTACCCTACATGATGACGTGTATTATTAAAATCAAATCAAACATTAATTAGGTATCGATCCACATAATTTATAAAATATAGTTCCATTCTCGAAATATAAATAAAGCAAATTTTTTTTTTTTTAACACATTTAAATCTTCAACAAAATATAAAGTCAACTCAAACTAGAAATATAGAGATTAAAAGGATCAAATAACTGAATATGCTTAATGTTTAATTTAATCAAACATCGTTCAAATTGATATCAATCACCATATCCATAAAAAAAAACCCTCAAAATCAAATATTAGAGTGTATTGAAGTAAGAAGTTTAAAGTGATCCCACAAAACTCCAAATGGTGCAGCAGGTGAAAAGGAATAAAATCTGACAGAAAATTCATTGAGTAGAATAGTTAGATATAATATTAAGAATATAGCTGGAAAATCATTGTCACACTCCACAACCAGATTATGTCATTTGCAATTTGCATGCATGTATTCAACCATTAAAAAAAAAAAATTGAGGGTTGACTACTGTTTATTACAACCCGTGATACATCTCAAAGTTGACTTCGCTTTCCTTTCTTTCTCTTTTTTTTTTCCAAGAATATTAAATGCACAATTTTACTCCAGACACGTTACACATACAATCCTGATTTTAGCCCTTGTTTCAAACATGCGTGTGTGTGTGTGTGTGGAAACAGAGTAGGATCTACGAGACCAAGAATTTAATTTTTTCAAGAAAACAGCTGTGAATGCAGAATTAGCAGTTGGCATCAGCTGTAATATGAATGGAAACACACACACGTGTGTGAAAACATCGGCAAAGTGGTTTTAGTCAGTTTGAATTTATCAAGTCATAAGCTCTGACTAAGTACTTGATCAATTCATATTCAACAGATGCAGTAGTCTAGGAAAGAATGAAACTGAGTTCGTGACAGCAAATCATGTAATGGGCAGTCAAATGCAGAATTTCACACATATAACAAACACACTGTGATTTTGCTAAAAGGAGCTTACGCCGTCGTTGTGAGAATAGGAGATTATCTGATTATCACCATTTTTGTATCTACAAATGGTCCTGGCTCTTGCTGGAAAAATCAGCCAAAATTTGCTGTTAGAAGAGAGAAGATAATGGCACCCACTGCATCATCCAACTGTGAGATCCCTATTATAGCAAGTCGGGTTGCAGGGAAAAGGGCAATCAATTCTCATTGCTGCTTCTCTTTTGAAGTACCAATCACCTACTGTTTCTGAAAGTGTCTGTTTAACAAGGAGATTGGATTTAGTTGCAATTTAGGGAGCTTAATCAAATTATCGACTGATTTAGGTCCTCATGAATCTGAATGATGTTGAAACAGACACAAGGACATGCTATATAATAATTGATATGAAGAAACTAACTTTGTTGTTGATTCTGGGAGAAGTAGGTGAATGCCATGTCTCCGCTGCCCATGTCTGGCAATGGATAAAACAAGAATTTATAAACATTCCCCATTTTGGATTTTTCTGAAATTTACCGAGTGTCTTGAGCAACGAATTTCTGTAACCTGCAATCATGAAAACTCATTAATAGAAGTGATGTTTTTTTTGTGTTAATGTGCAAGAAAAGGTTATTCTAAGTAGGCCCTGACACCACATCCACTACACACATAACTTTTAAGTTCAGATAAGAAGTTAACAATTCATGAACGGCGTTGATAACCAACGGATAAATTGAGTTCATTATGGAACATATTCAGACACTGACATCATAATTTTCACCATTGCAATTAGTTACAGGCACTGAAGAGAAATTCAAGTAATTGTATCTGATGATGTGATTTTTAGCAAACGTTGTACATCTAGTATGAGTACCATGGAGCACTTCTAGCTGGTTCGAATCACAGTTCAAAATATTTAGCCGGCACCTGAGCCAACTGCCATGGGGATCTGATGATTGAGGGACCAAAATATTTGCTATCTGAAAGAAAATATAGAAACATGTATATATAAAATAATTAAGTTTTTGACTGTGTTGGTATTATATAACAAAGTACCTGCCAAAAATCATATGCTGGTTGAACAAGGAAGAGAGGGGTCTTTATATTTCCTATAAATTCTTGAGGAAAGAAACACTGGCAACCAGAAATGTCAAGCAACCGAAATTATATTTTATGGAGGTTAGGCGAATTCGAAGAAGCATACATCAACAAAAATTTTAGAGAAGAATATGAACCTTGGAAGGCTCTACAGATCTGGCAACACAGTCATGATTCAAACTCTTTGTGACACCCTGCAATAAGTCAGATACACAATTTATTTGACTATATTCAAATTTAGACTGTTCATCAGACTCTAGCATTCCGAAAGAGATGAATTATGGTAACGTTAGCCTATGAGATGAGATTAACTACAATAACAAATTGACTGTGTTTGATGTCTGCCGAATGCCCACAACAATAGACATATCAGTGAACTATATTATTTATGAGAATCATGGAACTTTCCAAGAGATGCTACATAACCTTGGGGTCAAATTCCATCTATCAGACAGTTCAAATTGGTTACGGTTTCAACGGAGGGAAAGGTGTAAAATCTAATATCATTTGTAAAGCTAAGCACAAAAGATTCAGGACAAATAGAGTGTAGCTTCTTAATAGTACTGGATACTAGCTGAAATTGTAAGAGAGAAGAAGGAAACCTAATGCAATACCGTGTCACAAAAATATTCCAAAGCCAGTCTGTTAGCAAAAGAATCAAAGAAAATAATTAAAACTGGTACAACAGACAAAGGTTTATGAAGTTCAGGATAACCTGGAGATGAACAACATCATGATAAAAGGAGTCTATGGTGTGGTTTCCAGCAATATCTTTCCTGTACAAGAACATATCACATCTCAGTCGTAAACATGACAAACAAGGCAATGTCTATGAACAAAAAATCATCATACTACTGGAGCAGCTAAATGACTTATTTAGTCAAATCTATCAACTATTCTATGTAAAGCTAAGTGCTTAGTACTTCACTGTGCCGACTCACTTATCTGACTAAAAAGAAGACTCTATTCACTCTATGTAGACTTTTCAACCTGAAACATGCGACCAATAGGTTCACTCTATCAATGACACTTACTGTGTAAACAATGAAATCTTGTTTGTTTAATCATTTCTAACTAGAGATACCCATTTCCAATAGGTTTTCATCAAAGGCCCCTATAAATTATTTTTGAAGACCGACCAAGCCAAGCTACAATTAACTCATTTTATGCATTCTCAGTCATTAAATTGTACGATTAATCAAAGTATTAAGATATACAACGAAGCACATGCTCTTTGTCAGACATACAATTTAATATTGACTAGATAAATTTGAAAACACACCTTATAAAACTACATAGGAAATTAAAACTTGAAATATATTATAAAAAAAAAACCATTGGAAAATCCATTCCTCTTTACCTTCCTTATTCAGGAAATATTATAATACTTCATTTAGTTACTAGCAAACAAATTGGCTCCACAGTCTGACTAAGTTTTCTCTTATTTATATCCACACACACACAAAAAGTGAGAAAAAGCAAGGAAACAAATGTTATGTGTATCCTAAGAAATTGGCAGGAATGGCAAACAAAAAAACAACTGATGCATATAAGTTATCGAAAACTAAGATAAGTCCAGCAGAGATATGCAGAGGCATAAAGTGAAGCACATACTCATTAAGGAAAAAACCTGCATCTGCAAGACACTTCACATCTGCATCTTTGGGAAGAAGATCCCGAAAATCATCACAGTGTATAAGAGTGGCCAAACCACCAGCAGAACAGCCAGTAAGAAGGGCCTACGAAGTTAGCATAAGCCATTGTAAGAATCTACTTTGCAATAAAGATCGATGCAGGAAACGAAATACAATTGATTCATCAATAGATCAACCTGCCATAACATTTGGAATGATATCATCAAGGGACGAAGAGACAGAGAGAGAGATGATAATATAATCAAGTGAGCGTATCAGCAAAACAAATTCGAAATACGAATACTTGAGATAGCAGAAACCAAGATCTCTCAAACAAGTATATGAGACATATATTTTTAACTGCAAAATATACAGTGTAAGCACCAGAAATGTAAAACACGAGATCATGAACACAACCAATTGGCTACAAGATGAAAGAGACATGAAGAGTAGAAAACTTATCTACCTCTCTAGCTTTAGACATTCCAATTGAAAGTAGCTCATCCATTAGCGTGTCCCAAATAAGCTGACCTCTGAAGAAAATTTCTGATCCATTCTGGTGCATAATAAACGGAGATGTAATTAGACTACTGTCATCATATTACCTTATGCTTTCCACAGATGTGCTAGATGGAGCAGAATAAATTTACTCACTTTGAGCTCATTATTAGGATGACTGGAAAATGATGATCCATCACAATACCTTACTTTCACCTTGTTCCAGTTGAAGAAATCTGAAGATTGCCAAAGCGTTAAACTACGGAAAAGTAAACAGGAATGAATCCATGGCAATCATCGATAACAATTAAACAAATTGCCAAACAAATAATTTAGCACTGTAGGCAATTAAATGGAACTCGGTCCTGGTAAAAGGCCAATAAGCAATGCAAAACACAGATAAAGTTAAGCTTGCGCTCAAATCATACGAAATAGAACAAAAGAACAAAATTGTGGCAATATATATATATTTTTTTGGATAGGCGCAGTTAACAAAATACCAGGATTTTGAAGTCGATCGTGGCTCAAGATTCCCAAAAACTGATCTTGCTTCTCCATGTAAGTTGATGAACCTAGTCTTGTTCTCTTCCGAGCCAAACAAGATGATAGATTGCTACACCATCCTCCTCCCTACATATTCATCCAAAATCCATGTAGGTAATTGATCCACCCAGAAACACATCCACATCTGTAAATATAAAATCATTTTTCTCCAAGACAATCAACAATTACCAATGTCATTTTCGATACTAAGTCTTGTGGACCACACCAAGTATAGGATTTATCATACATTTGCACATGTACTTAATCATACAAGAAGCTTTCGTGTGATGACATTGCATGAAAAGTATGAAGACTCTGTGGCTGAACTAGTTCTTTTACAACTTCAAATACAGTAAGCAAACAGAATAAAGATGAACCTCAACGTGAATAAGCCAACTACCAGAGCCAGATCCGAAGCCTCTCCTTAGATGATACCCAGGCAGAGTCCCATCCAAACAAACTGCAATTATTCCGAGCTGAATCAAACACAGATACTTACACAAGTAGGTGCGTGTGTATTCGTGCAAAACATAAATCTCGTATTCACATTTCAACATGATAAACAAAAACGAGATGATTACACGCCGAATTCCGCAGTGCTTTGGATAGAGGCGTGAAAGGCACCCACTCTGAAGCTGCTGCCGAGTCAAACACATCTGTATCTCCAAATGGGCGCGAGATTTTCGAAAACACAGAGAGGATGATGTAGGAAAAGACTGTTAAGACGGCGGCTGCGCTGATGCACTCCCTCTTTGATAATTTATGATGCCGCCACCACGGTACACCAATGTCGGCGGCGGAGCAAGGAAGCCGGTTCGGATTAACTGGCATTCCGGTTGCTAATGAAGGTTGTACCTTGGAGTACCACCAGGAAGATCAAGGACTCAATTTTCTAAACCAGTTGACTGTTATGTAAGGGGTAAAAAAACAGTATTTCTAAATCAGTTAAAAATGGTTTGTGGGAAAAAAATTTACATATAGTAACTTATATAATACTGATTTACATATTTTAATAATCGACCAACTTAGTTCATAATTTCATATTTGTAAAAAATCAATTTTTTTAAGAATTATTTTCTTTAAAAAATTATTGTTTTGATTTGACTGTGATTGTAATTTTTTTTTTCTCGTATAGACGTACTGCAAAAACTATTGACTATCATTAAAAAATTACTGTTTTGATTATAATTTTTACAACTAGCTAAAAATCGAAATAGAATTAGAGAAATATAAACTTATTAAATAAATTTAGTCTGTTTGTTCTTTTTATATTTCAAACATTTATCCACGAATTAATATCTGAGAAATAATAAAGATATAGAGATAAACTCTTTAAAATTACAGTAATAAACTAAAATACTCAAATACAAGGTAAATTGCATATTGTTGAACAAAACTGCAATGTGCAAAATGGCTTAGAAAAAATAAATACAAACAACTACAACCCTATGATGATGAATTTCAACACAAACAACAAACACTGTGAGCAGGTAAACCTTTCAAATGAAATCTGCCATTGATAACTATAGTGTTGTGGCTTTGCTAAATATTATCCCTACTTTTTACAGTGATGTTAAATATGTCATTAAGTACGGTAGAGACTCCGTGATGTTAGATATTGTAATTAATGGGTTTAAGAGCAAAGAGCTAGAATTAAAATTTGCTAAGAGTAAGAAGGATAGTTCTGAAGAGAAAGTCATGCATGTTAGGGATAGGAACCCTAGTAAGAAACATGCTTCTAGCTCTAGTGGTGAGAGGAACTTTAGAGGTGTGAGGTGGTCTAAGAACTCTAGGAGGTGCTATAACTGTGGTGAGTTAGGTCATTATGTGAAAGACTGTCACAAACCTCTTAAGCAAAACAAGGGTAAACAAGCTAATGTGGTGGTAGAGGAAGAGACTAAGATGTTTAGTGGGTACCTTATTGCCTTTAGTTTGAGGTCGAGCTTCGTGTTGTTTCTGTGTGCCTTTGTGCTTTGTATTTGTGTGCTTTGTGTCTTCTTGCTTTGTGAGTCTCTATGATGATATTGCTTCGTGAATCACTGTGTGCTTCGTGGCTTTGTGTTATTTGTCTTCTGTTGTGTTTGCTAGCTTTTCTTTGTGCTTCGTGATCTGTGTGCTGCTCTGTTCTAGGTGGAGCTTGTGTCTGCTTTGTGATTTGGTTAGTTTGCACGTTCTAACCCTGTTTGCTTAGTGTCTTCGTGTTTGTTGTCTCTTTTGACTGTGTAGGTATCGGTACCACGGGATACTGGTATCGGCGATGATGATTTAAGTCCCAGCCAACCCATCTGAAATTGTAGTGTGCCATCAATAGGTCTAAGGTGGAGAATATTGAATAATAGGCCCATTTACCCAACCCTCATCTATTTTAGCCCATCTACCCTTATTACCCTACTTACCTATTGTGATATTTTCCTAATTAAAATCCCTGCAGCCCTGCTACTAGGGGTGTAAATTAACCAAATTGTTCGTGAGCTACTCGGATCTCGACTCGATAAAAGCTCGTTCAAGTTCATTTAGTGAAGCTCGTTTATTAAACGAATCAAACTTGAGCATCATGGTATTCGACTCGTGAGCTCGTGAGCAGGCTCGTTAGCTAAAATTAGTAGGAAATATAAAATATTTACAATAATGATAAATCATTCTAATAATGAAAAAAAATTAGAATTTGAGCATGAATATGATATTATTTTTGGAATAAATATATTTTTTTCAAAATAATAATGAAAATCTTAAATACATTCTAAATTTAGAAAGTTCGTTTAGGCTCGATAAAAGCTCGACAAAGTTCGTGAGCATCAAAGTATTCGATAAAAAAGCTCGAAGCTTGGCTCGAAACTAAATTAGTCAAACATGAGCACGACATTACTCGGCTCAACTCGGCTCGATTACACCCCTACCTGCTACTTAATTCCCCAATTTTCCCCCCAAGAGCTGCGTGTGAGTTGAGTGAGAAAGAAACAAAGCTCTTTCAACCCCCATTCGTCTTGCAGCACCGTGATCACTGTAAAAAATTACATATTTATTATAATATAGCAATGCAAATAAATTTATAAACCCGAAGGAATATCGAACCCATAGGGACAGTACAACGAGATTATTTTATGTACTGGCATAGTTATCTATTCGCTGTTTGAGCAAATCCAAATTTGAGAAGAGGTTTTGTTTTCTAAAACAGAAAATACTTTTGAAATGAAATTTAATAAATAAAAACACGAATTCCAAGGAAATCAACCAATCCAATTCAACATGCATAAACAATCAATCCAAACCCAAAATAATGACTTAGGTGGGAAATCTGATATTTTTGGAATTAACTCATTGGTTAGACAATTAAAACCTAGATTACTAGAAAGTGAATTTTACCTCTCGGTCTCAAGAACACAAACTATTCAATCTCGATAAAGATGCAGATTTGAAAACCTTACAACTAATTCTTCTTTTTGAGATAGAAAATAGTTGTATTAAAATTCTATTTTCCTGTTATTAATTATCTCCTCTCGGTCTCAAATTAATAATTATAAACCTAATCCAATTTTCATCTCTTGATCTTTCAATTGAAAATAGATTTTGGAGTGAAAATCATAAAATTTGAACCAAGTTAATTAGGGTTGGAAATTAATCGAATTAACACATGCCAAAAAGGATGGTGAAAACCCTAGAACCTGTTAAGGGTTCTAGCCTAACATAATCGAAAGAAACATTGCAATAAAAACAGAAAAACTTACTTGATTCATTAAAGCAACCTTAAAGTACTTGAATCCAATATGCAACAACGAAATCAAAGAAGTCTGGAAAATTAAAGGGAAAACTAATTATATAAAGATGCTGAAATTAAAGGTAAATTAAAAACAAAATTAAAGACAATTTTTGAGCTAATAGAGACCCTATTTATAGAGGAGGAATTTGATCTTCAAAAGGCAATGGACTAAAATATCATAACTCTCCAAAACAAGCGAAATTTCTCTTTCCGGACTTCTGTGTCGATCGACACACGCGCAGGTCGACATCCGGTTTGATCTTCATGTCGATTTATCTTTCCATCCTCCGTGTCGATCGACATTGGCGATGTCGATCGACATTGGCGATGTCGATCGACACACCCACATGTGTGTCGAGCCTTATTCTTCCCTGCTTCCTTCGATCGACATCCAACCTCCGTGTCGATCGACATGCACCACGTCGATCGACACTGAGGTCACGCTTCAGGATTTTGGCACGTCTCCCAACTTGGTCGACTTCCCGTGTATCAATCGAAGCAACAACTCTGTGTAGCTCGGCTCTCTTCACCTTTTGCTCACTTTTAGCCTCAAATACCTACAAACTGAGCATGACAAGCATAATATCCCCTATAAACAGTTCATGCTCGATTTTTAACTAAAAACTCAAGTAAATGCAAGAAACAAATAAGAAAAAAATGTGATAAGTGAGGTAAAATACGAGCTTATCATGCCGCTACTTTGTGCTTCCTTCCTCTTCGTGCCTTATGTGTGGTGGTGGGTTTGGGTGAGGGCTTATTCGTGTGCTTCATGTTACTCGCTCCCGGTGGTACCTTGTTGTATCTGCCGACGAGTACTTCTCTTCTCCACCGTGGTCTCTGCGATAGGCGCACTTTGATGATGTTGAATGGATTATTGGCGTGGGCGATCCAAGCCGAGCTCCGAGCAACACCGCGGTACCATCACATCGGAGTGCTGCTACTTCATCATTGTTGCGCTTGGCTGCACCGTTGTTTCTCCTTCGTGGCTGCATCACAACTTTCTACGAATTGAGTGCTAAAAGGGAAGAGTGCTGCAACGATCAACTTCACTCGGGACTGAACCACGATGAGGGCGAGGATGAACGCCGACAACCTCCCCTGTTGATACCCAACAGATCTGTATCCAACCCAAATTCAATTCGAAATTTTTGTGTCTTTATCGTGTCGATCGGATAAAAATCTGTATCCAATAAGTCTCAATCTATATCTATTATTATCTTACAAAATCGTTTCCGATTATCGTATCAAATTGAGAATTATCTCCCCTTTCATAGATAAAGTTTGACATTGGAACCCAAATTCTATTTTCCAACATATTTTTGTAAAGAAAAAAAAATGATATTATTCATTTTAAATTTTAAGTTATTTTTTAATAATAATACTCTTATTTAAATTTACATATTAAGATGTCACTAGGGAAATTTGAACTTTATGACCTCTTATTACCCGACAATATATTTTTATCTGAATTGTGTTTACACTGGTATTCAATTTCAACGTTCTTAATGGATTGGGGCCTACTTATCTATTTCAAGTTTGGATTACAGATGAAAGCCCAACAAACAAATTAATTCCTTTTAAGTAACAACTAATTAACAACCATTTTACTCATGATTTAACTAATATATTTATATTGATTTCATTATTTGTCAAACCGACGTTTTATATCAGTCATGATTTATAAATTTTATTATTAATATTTTTTGTCGAATTAATATTATAAACCCTCAAAACCGATAGAACCAGACCATTTAACAAAGCTTGACAGGTGAATTTTGATTAACTTTTGCTATGATAATAAATACAAATTTATAAAATTTGTTTAAACTCGATCAACCAAAATTCATAAATTTATATGTATTCAATAAAAAATCTAAAAACTCAACGAATCAAATTTAAAGTAAATATCACTCGAACTCAACTCAACTCAACTCTATTACTCCCTTTATGTACATATAAAAGAAATGGATAAATTATCGTCAGCACCACTAAATCCAACTTTGTCGGAAAATGCTGAGTGCTTAATCTGATAAGCCATAAAATAATTAGCAAAAATGGGGGTGTGGGCAATTAGAAAAAATAAAATAATAAAGATAAATCAACAAAGTGCGTGGTCACGTTGCATGCAAATTAATTAATGCATGGTGCGACTCACGATGACCACCAGATTTATACATACAAAAACCTCTATCATTAAAAAAATTCTTTTTCTGATTACAATTTTTAAAATTTGAATCACATACGCCACAACCCATTAACAAACTTATATAGACTAATATATTATAATTAAGTTATTAACCCTCCAGTGTCTTAATTATTGTAATCATACAGTTGTTTACTAAGATCATATAAAAAATTAACAGCACATCTTAAGCGTAAGTAAAAAAGCATAATAGTACTAATAAACTTTAATATGAACCATTGATTTAGTGTAAATGAAGGGTCAATTCATTTGGAATCTAGTTTATATTTATAGGTGTATCTGTAAAGAAATAATAATTAAGTGAGAATGAGAGGGGGTAGGAGCGGGACATTTTAAACCTGAAAATGAAAACGGGAATCTGATTCCGGGGGGACGCGCGCATGTTATATGATTGAGATTGAGGTGAGGATGGCCATGGGGGCAACGTGACCACATTGAAATATATATATATATATATATATATATATAGAGCGGATCCGGTGAGAAAGGTCTTAATTTGAGAAAATGGGAAAGATAATTGATTGTGTTCATGAGGTTACTTGATTGTATTCAGGTCGTTGCTTGGTTGTGTTTTAATTGTTGCAAGATTATTTTGTTGCTTGTTTGAATATCAATCATTGATTTTTTTAGATATAATGGATATGAGTCATTCTTTTTTCTTATAAGGGGATTTTTTTTTACATGATCTCTCTTCTATATATATATATATATATAGAGAGAGAGAGAGAGAGATATGGGATTAAGTAAAAAAAAAATCTCAATATGAGAAAAAAGAATGAATCTTATCCATTAGATCTAAATAAATCAATAGTTCATATGCAATCAAGCAGCAACTAAAACGCAATCAAATAATTGCTTGATTGTGTTTTAGTTGTTGCTTGATTATTATGTTGTTTGATTGTGTTACACTTGTTGCTTGCTTTTATCAACCATTAATTTATCTAAGTTTAATGAATAAGATTCATTCTTTTTTCTTATAGGGGACTTTTTCTTACCTGATCTGCTCCATATATATATATATATATATATATATATATATATATATATATAGAGGAGAGATCATGTAAAAAAAAAATTCTCATATGAGAAAAAAGAATGAATCATGTCCATCAGATCTAAAAAAAATCAATGGTTGATATTGAATCAAGCAACAAAATAATCAAGCAACAACTAAAGCACAATCAAGCAACATTGCAATCAAGCAACGACCTGAATATAATCAAGCAATGCTGTGAATGCAATCAAGCATCTTTCTCACTTTCTCATGTTAAGAGTTTTCTCACTAGATCCGCTCCCTATATATATATATATATATATATATATATATAGGGGGCTGATCTGGTGAGAATAGCCCTTATCATGAGAAATGAGAATAAATTTCGTCCATAGATTTGACAACATCAACGATCCATATTACATAAGAGTTTTAACAAAAAACGCGGCAAAATATCCTCATTTTACTTCATTAAAGGGCAACATAGTCATTACGAACGTACAGGGCGCAAAAGTTGTGTTTTGTTCATTTTATGTATTATATACTTCATTTTATCTTAGTTAAACTTCATTTTATCTCAATTGCGAATCATTATAAAATAAATTCGATTCGGATTTTGATGTTACACGTGACATGCATTTTATCATAGCAGTTCTTCATTATATCTTAGTTATTCTTCATTTTATCTAAATTTTGATTCATTATAAAATAAATTCAATGTCAATTTTGATGTTACACGTGACATGCATTTTATCTTAGCAGTTCTTCATTATATCTTAGTCATTCTTCATTTTATCTCAATTGTTGTTCATTATAAAATAAATTAAATAAAAATAAAATCAGTTTTTCGGAAAAAATGATTTCAATTCATTTTATCTCCTATATACATCATTAAATGAAAAAAATCAAATTTTTAGAAGCAGTTATTTTCATTTTATCTCCTCTATACTTCATTAAATGGAAAAAATTAAATTAAATAAAAAATAAAATCAATTTTCGGAAAAAGTATTTCAGTTCTCTTCATTTTATCTCCTACATCAGTAAAAGAAAAAAATCAATTTTTTAGAAACAGTTATCTTCCCTTTATCTCCTCTATACTTAATTAAATGGAAAATTAAATTTAATAAAAATAAAATCAATTTTTTAGAAAAATATGTTAAGTTCATTTTATCTATTTAAAACTTCATTAAATTAGAAAATTCAATTAAATAATAATAAAATTTGATTTAATTTTAGAGTATTGAATGACTCAACAAGACAATCGAAATCTTATGAAAAATCGAAAAGAAAAGGAATTACAGGTCCAAATATGTAATAATGAAGTTCGCGGAGGATAAAATGAAAATGAAAATTATTTGAGGGAGATACCATCAGACTAAATGACAATGATACCCTTAAATATGTAATAATGAAGTTCGCGGAGGATAAAATGAAGACGGAAATTATTAAAGCATGACCGCAGATCTTGTGAAATCAAAGGTTGAGATTTATTCTCATTTCTTACATTAACATCTATTCTCATATGATCTAACCTCTATATATATATATATATATAGGGTAGTGATCAGGTGAAAATAGGAGTTACTATGAGAAATAAGAATTGATCTCGCGCGTCCATCTCATCAAATCGACGAACAGGATTCATTCTCAGCAAATTGAAAAACGCGGCATTTTTGCCCCAATATCCTGCAGTTTTAGCCTTTAAAGGCTAAAACTGTAAAAAAAACTCAAACACAAACAGCAACCTGCATTTTAAGCCCGATTTACTTCATTTTTAGCCCAATTTACTTCATTTTTACATAAATACGAATTAAAAAAATAAACATCTTCTTCTTCAAAGCAGCAACACGAGCGTAGTCTCTATAAAACTCAATACCAACATCAACAGTTCTAAAAACTCTGCCCTTAAAATGCTTCATCTCATCAAAACACTTTGGAATAAATGAACCTGTAAGATACAAAAATGCACAAAGTTAACACTAAAGATGCACAATATAATAGTAAAAATGAACGTCGATTTGAATACACACTTTGGAATAAATGAACCCGTAAGATACAAAAATGCACAAAGTTAACACTAAAGATGCACAATATAATAGTAAAAATGAACGTCGATCTGAATAAAACAATTTTTTAAAACTATATTCATGCACAATAAACAAAGTCGAGACCGAACACGAATGCGAAATCCAGAAACAAAGAAAAAAAATCTGATCGACAGAAGAAATATAAATCAAATCGAACGAAGAAGGAAGAAGAAATCAAATCGCACGAAGAAAGGAATACAAAATCTAATGAGATATTATTTCAGATTTTAAAAAAAAAAGCTAAAATTACAAAAATAACCTTAATTTTGCAAAACTGCAGGATAATCGAGGAAAACTGCACACGGAGTGAAATAGATCATAAGCGTTGAAATCACAAAATCAAAGGTTGAGATTTATTCTCATTTCTCATGCTAAAAACTATTCTCATATGATCACTACTCTATATATATATATATATATATATTGGTGGGTTAGGCACTTGATCTTTTTATTATTCTAAAAAATTGATGCATGCTCGTTCGAATAAATCATTGTGTATATATGTGATGGAGATTTGGGAGCTGAAATATAAGTTTCCAATATTGAAGAATAAATTGGGTTAGGATAGATTAATATGAAGTCTTATGATTAACAAATACGCTGCTGATTTATTTTAGGAATCATGATGCATTAAAAACATTGATAATGGCCTAAACAAATATTACCAATAAATAATCTATGCAAGCACTAAAATAGTATCGAACAATAAAATATCATGTATTAAGCCATAAAATGTATAAATAATCGATTAAATAACTTTTGTACAGAGAAATTGACTAGGACGCCCTTGTTTGGATTAGAAGGAAAACTATTCTCGTGTATAACAATTAATCTCAACAATCACTTTATTAGATATAGTGAATAAGATTTTTTTTTCTAAAAAAAATTTTCCTCCCAAATTCTCTTCTTTTCTAGTTACTCTCTCTCTCTCTCTGCAAAATAACTTACTATATATACATTATTTAGAAGAACGTTTGTAAAAGCTAAAGCTGCATGCATTCTGAAATCTGCACACACAAAGAGACGAATAGTGTGTGTGGGGGGGGGGGGGGGAGGGTAATTCGAGAGTTTTTTTCTTGGCAAGATTTGGCTTGGATTTCCAAGCCCAATAAATATAAATTAATTAAACACAATTAGTACTTGGTTAAGCAGAATTAATGGGGGCAAGCCAATCTTGGGATCAAGACAGCATACTATATTAATTCCCACAGATTACTCAATCTCAGTCAATCAAGAATGCAGACAACTAACCGACAAATAATCAAATCTGCATGATTATCTCTGAATATATGCATGTGTGTCTGTTGTAGTCCTAGTATGCTTTTAGAGAGAGAGAGAGCGCTTTATTTTGATTAGGAGGGTGGGGTGCGAAATGAGAATAGTGACTTTATTCGTTGTGGTAGGCAGGCAGCCTTGATTCTTACAAAAGTGAAATTCCAAAGATTCCTTGTCTAATTTTTCTCAATACTAAGATTGGTGTAATAATTTAGGGTTTCATCATCATCCACTTAATTTCTACTAATTGCTTCATTATGTTTCATAGTTTTTTTGCTTAATTTTATTCATTATTAGGAGTACGTACAGTTAAGGAGTCATTATAAAAAATTTATTTGTAATGTTATTCTTAATATTACGTTTCTTAATAATTTTTAGAGTAATGATGCAAGGATTCATTAGTGATTATGTATGACTATTTTGAAGAATAGATAGTGTAATTGACTAAGGTAAAAAAAAAAAAATTTAAACAACTGATATGTATCATCTAGCAATATGTATCTCTTAATATGTACCCTAGTGATAAGCATAACGTTTTGATTCTTAAATATCATCTACATATGTGTATCTCTTAATATGTATCCTATAAAAACTTTTGAATAAGAGATTTGGAGATTGATTCTCCTTTATCCATTCTCAACTAAAAATCTATAAACCAAAGATTTGTAAGTGAAGTCGGCCACCATCCATATATAATATTATTTTATGTTATTTTCGGAGAATATACATTGGTATAACGTAATTTAATTATCCAAAAAAATTTCAAAAAAGCATGGAATTAATTCAAAGTTTCAAATTGTAACGTAAACAAACTCCCACACTGGCAAGGCATTTAGCACTAGAAATAGCAAATAAAAGTTGATTACGATTTGCCACTTCGAATTCGTAAAAAATAAACTTAATTTCCCTAATGTAGGATATATTATCGTGATTGCAGTTTCTTATATATTGAATAAAAACATTATATTCTAATTATTTATAATATAATGTACTCTTATGTAACATGTCCATATATTTTAATGGACATATATATATAAGTACTGTTTAATGGATCTTTCTAGAAATTTGAATTAATTATTTGAACAGAATGATTTCATTATATTGTCGTATAACATTTATCTATGTTATCCATGTGAATGGGAGTGTTACATTATTGCATAAAAATAATATGGAATACCAAGTGAATAAACAACATATTACAAGCTTAATTATTATCTATTTTTCGTAATATAATTATAATGACATCATCAATAGCAACGTAAACCAAAAAAAAAAAGAAAAGGAAATTAAAATAGAAAGAAAAGTGAAAGGGGTTAGCATGGCGGAACATATTTCTACTGTCAGAAGCACCAAAACACACACATGAGAGAGAGAGAGAGAGATTCACGCGTATAAAAAAGGCGTTCAACTAGTAAAAAAAAAAAAGAAAAAGAAATTGAACAAATGATCCCTTCTTCAAGTTGTTGTCTTCATTTTTCATTACCCCCTATCTCTACACTCTTGGTGGTACACAAATCTCTCTCTCTCTCTCTCTCTAAACTTTTTTTTGGTTACTGGGACATTGAATACTTTTTTGGGGTTTTGGAAATGGAAGGAGAATGTTTTTCTTTGTGTGTGTGTGAAATTGAGTGCGCATGGAATTGGGTTTCTTTATATATCCAGTTTTGTAGAAAAATACAAAAGATCCCCCACATATTCTTGGCAAAACTGTTATTGAGAAATCATTGGAAATATAGAAATATTTGGTGTTGATGAAAAAGCAAGATGGCATGCAAGTAATTATTTATTGGACATGATCGATTTGAGAGAGAAGTTTCCTAGGGGAGTGAAGACAACTAAATTCTAGGTAGATTTTCTCAGAAGAAATTTCAGAAATTGGTCAAAAGTGAAGGGTTTGGATTTTTCTAGGTTTAGGGTACGATGTAATCTGTTGGTAATTATTGGGTTCAAGGCATTGAAGTTTGAGCTTTTCTCTCTTTTGAACAAACTCTAATTTGTATACTATTAATTAATTCATTTATGTCATGTGAAAATATATATATATATATGTTTCCAATAGCCAACAGTAAATTTTTAGTAGAAATTTCGTATATTATAATACAAGTTTATTTCTACAAATTAGAATTCAATAAGGTATAATATGGTTTTTGCAGTACTAACTCATATTTAACCTACCCCCAATTAGCTAACAGAAAATTGTATTGATCGATGAAAATAGGCAGTTTATATGATGTATATATGTTAATAGGGGTGTAATCGAATCGAGTCGAGTAGTGTCGTGCTCAAGTTTGACTCGTTTAGTTTCGAGTCGAGCTTCGAGCTTTTTTATCGAATACTTTGATGTTCACGAACGTTATCGAGCCTAAACAAACTTTCTAAATTTATAATATATTTTAGATTTTCATTATTATTTTGAAGAAAAGGTTATCTATTCCAAAAAAAATGTCTTATCCATGCTCAAATTCTAAATTTTTTTCATTATTAGATAGATTTATCATTATTGTTACTCTTAAATCATGAAATTATTATTTTTATAAAAGTAATTATTTTATATTTCTTACTAATTTTAGCTAACGAGCCTGCTCACGAGCTCGCGAGTCGAATACTATGATGCTCAAGTTTGGTTCATTTAATAAACGAGCTTTTACTAAACGAACTTGAACGAGCTTTTATCGAGTCGAAATCCGAGTAGCTCACGAACAGTTTGGTTCATTTACACCCATAATATGCACTGATCTTATTATTAAACATTATAAACTGAATTTCTTTAACATTTGTAGAGGTATCATACAGGAGAAAAAGTAATGATCGTTGGTCTCCTGAGAGACGGTCTCATCATTTTTTTGTTGTGATACGGACCTTAGTACATCATTTCAATAAGTTAAATACATCATTTCATTTTTAAAAATTACATTATTTGTAACAAAGAAATACATTATTTACAATAAAGAAACACATCATTAATTTCATTAAGTTCGTCTCACAATAAAAATGGTGAGACATTATTTGTAATAAAAAGACATATCATTTCATTAAATTCGTCTCACAATAAAAATGATAAAACCGTCTCATCTGAAAATTTGCCAAAAGGTAATATCAATGAGATAGAATTTTAAAATTTATCGCTACAACCGGCCGCGGCGGATGCAGGAATCGTAGGTGGTAGGATCTTGTTAAATTTGTTACTAACAAGAAGCTACTCTTTTCTTTCTTATTCTCTACTCTTTTTGATGAAGAGAAATATATCGTAAAAGCATTAAATCATCTTACTACTAAAAGGAAGAAAGAAAAAAAAGTTTAATTTGGGGGTGAAGCCCGCGGGTTCAAATCCTATGTCCCACTTTGGTGTTTCATTTGGTGTTCTATTGTCTCGATTTACTAATTTTAAATTATATTTTTACGAAAATAAAAATTAAATACATAATACAATATAGTCTAATTGATTTATAAGAAAAAAAATCAAAATTTTATAAGAACTCAAATTATAGTTATAAATTAATCAATTTTAATAATCAAATTTTAGTTAAAAATTGAAAAATAATTACTAAAAAATATTATATACCCTAATTGGGAAGGATGAACCTTATGGTTGAACTTATAAAATTAATCCAAATCATAATAAATTAACATTATAAAAAGATATTAAATAAAAATTAATAATTTTCATAGTGAAACAGAGAGTAAAACACAAAAAGTGAGACAGAGGATCTCATGCCCAAACCCGCCGCCTAATCTCATTAGATATAGTAGAATGCATATTCTTTTATACTGTCTCCAAAACTAGAAATTAAATATCATTTAAATCAAAACTGAAAAACACAAATTATAAAAACACACTCATACATATAAACATCATACGAATCAGCCTTGCATGGATCATATATAACTACATAAATTATTGAGTGTGTTGGAAGGAAATTAATATTTATTACACGATTAATCGCAATCTGCTTTATCAACTTAATTTGATACGTGTATTTCCCTGACACCAACCTATACTTACATTGTGAACGTACCTAGTCTGTGCCTTTTCGATTTACAAATCATTCTTTGTAAGGGAAAAAAACCCTGCAAAACATTAATATCCATTTCTAAGAAATCAAAAACGACGATTACAAGTCCAAGAAATCACACACCCATCTAAAACATTGTAGACAGCACATACATATATAGTAGGGTACAAATGAAAATCGATGGTTCAAAATAAATGAAGAACAACAAATGAATAAAAAACCTACCAATTTCTAGGGCTTTTGTTTTTTTCACATTCAACATATTAGGTCTTTCATTCTCCCACGCTGGATAGCTACAAGTGTGTGCTCGTCGAAGAGGAACTGAAACTCGAGAGCTCTGTCCAATTTGTGTTGGAATTCCACTGTCCATTTCCATTTCCCATTAATTGCCTCGACGGATTCAGATCAGGGTTTTCATCCATTTTCACCGATGCTAGCTGAGTCAGGAGCGAGCTGGAGAGTTTCGGCCGAGTTTCCTGGCTCAGGAACCCCGGTTCGCCGCTGTGGAACTGGTAGAGCCCCGCCGGTGACGGCTCCAAGAAAGGGAACTGCTGCAGCCGCCACGGCTCAATGCTGCCTCCGCCAACGCTTGATAGAAGTGAAGCCATCCCTCCGGTGAGTAGATTGCCTCCGCCGTGGAACCCCATCTCGTTTGTCCCAACCGCCGGAGCTGACATGTTGTTGTAGTTTAAGCCCATGTCACCGGCGAAGTTGTCAGTGAGTTGACTCAACGGAGACATGAAGCGCAGAGGCGGGAACTGGGGCGAGAGGCCTAATAAACTGGCGCCGCCGTTGGTGGAGATAGTGCTGGTTGAGCTCGAGGTGGTAGTGTGCCGGTCCCCGCTGGCCGGCGAAGTCTTCGAGCTGGTGGATTTACTTGATCTCTTGTTCCGTCGGCACCCGCCGCCTACGGGGACGTTTCTCAACGCCCCGCCGCGGGTCCAGTACCTACGGCAAGTCTTGCAGAAGTGGCGCGGCTGAGTGAGGCTGTAGTTGTTGAAGTAGCAAAACTTGGTGTTGGTGGATTCGCATCGAGGGCATTTCAGGGAAGAATCCGGCATCGGTATGTTGGCGACACGAGCGCGCTCCGACATCGAGCCCGGGCGGACAGATCCAGCTCCATGAGGCTGAAGAGGAGGCGGTGTTTGCGCCGCCGCTGGCTGTGGCGGTTGTGGTGGGAGTAGATGGTTTGCACCGCTGCTTCCAATTATATGATGATGATTCTGTTGCTGCAAAAATCGATGGGTCAAAGCTAGAAAATGGAAACTTCGTATATTCAAAGAAATTAAAGATAACAAAGATGTGGAAACAATAAAAACCGAGAAGATGAAGAAATAAAATTAAAGAAGCCAAAAAAAGGAGATGGGAATATTTTTCTTTAGAAATTCTTGCTTTATTGGCAAAGAAGCTAGCCATGGGAGCATAGGATGATCATATCTCGGAGAGAAATTAAATCTTTTTTAAAAAAAAACCCTAATTAATGAACCTGATGCCAGTTGGATGATGGATCAAGATAAGCTGGAACTGAAGAAAAAACCATGGCTCTTGATCTTTCCTACTCTTTTGTAAAGGTTATGGAGGTCTAGTGGAGAATCACATCAACTGGAAGCTTGAGAGAGAGAGAGAGAGAGAAAGCAATAAAGGAAGAATGAGAATATAGGAGCTAAAATAAAGCAGGGAGCTTTATGCTTGTATATATATATATAGATGCATACATGTAGATACAGTATACATACAGTGATTATTAGAATAGACACAACCACGTACTCATTTGTTTTCACTCTCTCTAGTTTTTTGTTTCCTTGCTTTTTAGGGTTTCGAGATTACCTTCGCTCTTTAATATTATTACTTACTTTTTATGAAGTATTTTAAATCGAAATTAATGGTTTAAATTATCTTCTAATATTCTTTAATCTTGACTTCTTTTTGTTGTTGCATGCGAAATCTGGTTTTATATATATTACGTACATTTAATAGTAATTATTTATTCTGGAATATTATCGAAATTCCATCCATTGTATACATGTTTTACTCTCCACTAATATTTATGGAATTAAACTAGTTGTTTATATATATATATATATATATGGCAAAAACATTGTGTCCCAACCTTACGAGAAACTTTTATTCTCTACATTTTATTGGTTCCCCACCTCCATATTCATCTCATATAATTTTAAATTCTCTATTTTATTATATTTTAATTTTGTAAATTATACATCAGAATACTTTTATATATAAATATTACGATGAAGATGCTAATTGCAGTGCACTTAATATATAATGCTTAAACTAAAGCGAACGATGGGAGGGAAATATGGTTCAAGAAATGTAATTATGAGAATTAAAAACTCTAGAAAAATTTAATTGATTAAGTTTGTTTAGTAAAGTTAATTTATTAAGCAACTTAAATTTAAGTTTTATAATATCGACTCGTGCATTAGTGCTAGTTGGCTAAAACTAGAAGTTATAATCAGTACGGCTGATCCTTGGTTAAATTTGGTTGTTATAACAAAACAAAAAAATTTTGAATTTAAACATTAATATGATATTCTTGAAATAAATAATTTTTTTTCTTTTTAAAATAATGAAAATATCTTATATATAATCTAAATTTAGAAAATTTATTTAGGATTAACTATGACTTAATTAAGCTTATGAGTTTTTAATTAGTTAATGAAAATGATCAACTGAGTAACAAATAAATCAAACTTGAGTAAAATAGTGTTCGTGGCTTGATATAATTTAGTTAGAATAGAGGGTGGAGATTGATCCATCCTTAAATTAAGCAGCACGTATATCTCTCTTTATTGTGCATGGGACTGGTCGTACCCACCCGTAATGCATGGAATAAAAGATAATTGGTAGTGATAGAAAAAAGAGAAAGCTGCTAACTTTGTGGTACCACATCTTGTCTCTCAACATTCTGCAAAGCATAGCAATATTGTATCAATAATATTTTCATTTCAAATCTCCCCACAATAATAATGGTTATGGATTGAAGCTTATCGAATTCAAATTCTTATCCGATCGAAATGCAAAACATTCAAAAATCTTGTGATGGATTCGGATCAGATACGATTAATTATCTATTAATTAACAAGTAAGTAAAAATGTTTTATTTAATTGTTGAATATATAAAAATCTTATTGTTTTTCTTTATTTGGACTTTTATAGGATTTTTAATGTGTTAATCGGATTAGGTATTTTATCTGATCGTTATCGTGTCACTTGGATCTGATTTTGTCTTATTCTAATTGCATTCGTGTTGTTATATTGTGTGTTAGTATTTGTGCTTAATAGATCAAATTTGGATACAAATTAAGATGTCACTTAACTGATTGAGTAACGGATAAGTATTAAATAGAAATTTATATATTGTAAAATAACAAAATTGTTTTATTAGACGATTAAAAATCGTATATATGATATCTTCATTATTAGAATGTCTACCAAACAGAAAGGTTGTAAATAACAAGAGCCCTAAATAGTTAACTTAGATGTCTACTTAAATGAAAAGTATGAGAAAAATATGGACAAACGTTGTAAATCGAACTCAAATAATAACTTATATATATAAACTATAGATATATCCGAATCCAAACTAAATAGTATTTAAAAAGAATTTATGTTCTTTTTTCTCAAATTTTCAAAAATAAACTAACTACTTCGTGTGTTTAAACTCGTAGAAAATATGCCTATGGATATTCCTGCACAAAAAGCAATTCCAAATCGAGGTATACTAAACATTTATTCTTCAATTTTTTTAAAAATAAAATGTATTAAAAGAAATTCCATTTCTTTTTATTTTTTCCCGATATTGGCGTTTCATTTATATTCAATGAATAAGAAATTCTATTACTACAGAATAAAGAGAAATAAACTTTAAAAAAAATAAATAGAGAAATAAACTACCATGTTTAGATTCTAGAAATCTCGAAAATCTTGAAACCATTTTTATTCAATATTGAGGTCTAAAATTATTAAAATCAACAAACATTCACTTGGAAACATGAATGATGTTGAGGACAATCGTAACAGCCCAAACTCAAATGCTCTTTCAAAAGCCCAATAAGCTCAAGACGTTGTGGCCCATGAAGCTTAATCATCTACTCGCAAAGTCCTTGAGCCATAAGGGTCGGTGCTATCTCCGGGTCAATGATGATCCCACGACAAGCTCACTATCGAGGAGAGACCACAGCCTCCTACAGGATTCGGTGCCACAGAGCCTAAGGGTCGAGGTCACCACTGATCCCATATTCGAGTCAATGATGACCCCGCAACAAGCTCACCACTAAGGAGAGAACAATTCCTGGAGGGACCTGGCGGTGAAATGTAGTTGCTAACCCTAACAGACCCCAAAAATTACAGGTGGTTGCGGGATTTTTGGCGATCACATGCTCCCCAGTGGCTAGGCCAACAATTAGGATTTTTCTCTCCTTTGTTGTTTATGGTACTTTACCCATTTTTTGTAGGGTTTTTTCCCGCTCTCAAGTTGTACTGAAACTCTGCTAAAATACACGTTGAAGCACTATTTTCCTGTTATTGAAGTTGCACACTCTTTATTCGTTGATCACACATTGCTTGTATGATCCCTATGATTGTCATTATTATGAGTTTTGACTGATGTTATTGTTTTTCTTGTGTTATTTGACGTTCTCGTTATTAGCACGATATAAATCATTCCCACATAGAAATTGATCAGAAGGACCCGACAATAGTTGAGACCGCCACAATTAGCGGCACAAATGCAAGAAAGTTAAAAAGCACTCAAAGAAATGGACACACGCATCATGCAACTCCACACAACCAACCACGAGTTGCACAAAGAAGACTTCAACTCCGCAGGGAGATTGAGGGGCTCAAAAGCCAGCCACATGTGGAGGAATTAGATATGGCCAACCCTGTAACACTCGGGCTGCGAAAGAACCTGGTTAATAACGACCGACGTGATGTGGTTTATACAAACTAACGTGATGTGGTCAATACTGACCCGCATATAGAGGTCAACACCGACCAACGCAACGGTGTGGAGGAATTGGATATGACCAACCCTGTGATATTGGCACTGCGAATGAACCTGGTCAACACTGACCGACATAACGTGGTCAATAATGACTGACGTGATGTGGTCGATCTACGATGTGAGTATGAATGACAGATAGAGGCACGAATGACCCTCTTTAAATTCATCATCACTTATATCCTGGGAGCACTGCCTCCAGACCCGATGATTCTCCAAGATAACTATGCAGACTCGCCATTCACGTCTGAAATCACCAACACGGATATTCCAGCTTATTTTACGCTTCATGTATTCACCCTCTACAATGGTACCACTGACCCAAATGACCATATTGCCCTCTACAAGCAAAAGATGCTTTTTGAGCCTTGTAAGGCCCGCTTTTCAATGGCTCGCCAACATGCCAAAGAACTCCATTACGTCCTTCGATGAGCTCTACTATGAATACCTAAAGAAATAAATTGTCGTCGCATCACCAAGCACCCCGATGCTCTAAACATCATGCGACTAAAGAAGGTCGAGTCACTGAGGTCGTACATAGGGAGGTTCAACCATGAGCTTGCAGCCATCCCGTATTTCCCTTCTTAAACGGCGGTCTACGCATTCAAGAATGGGCTCGACGTGAAAACAAAACTATACCGCAACCTGACCAGCTACCCCTGCTATGATATGGACTCAGTCTTAAACCAAGTTTGGTCAGAGATCAACTGGTAGGTGGATGAACCGAACCAAATCTTCCGACTTAATAGGGATTAGGTCGCCGAAATGGTTGAGGCATATGCACAACCACGACCCGACCACAACGACTGTGGGGGTGATCGCTACACCAACTTTTTCGACAGGTGACCACCTGCTAGGGGTGTTCAAGAGTCGAGTCAAGCCGAGCAGGGCCAAACTCGAGAAGAAAGATTGAAGCTCGAGCTCGACTCGAACTTGATTTTTTTATTTTCAATTTTTAATAAATGATAGCATGTTTTGCAACACGTTATTCTGCAAGTGTACATATCACTGTAGATGGCAAGTAATAATTTATATCGAACTCAAGGATTGCAGGCTCGAAATATAATCAAGCACTAGAACACATATATCTTGCTACTATCTAGAAACATTTGATAGAAAGGTTTGATTTATTAAACTAGGCTATATTGAAAATAAATAATTAAAAAGGAAGTAAAAGGTTGACTTTGAAAATATGGAGAAGACAGGATTCCAGGGTATTTTACTATGATGAATAATGATGCAAAATATCACTCAATCCAATTTTGATTTAATTTCCAAACACATGGATTAATCTTAATTATGTTATCAGGCGATTCTCTCGAATTCTAAATCATAACATGGAAATAAAAATCCTAATGGCTCCTCTCGAATGCACAAAAAGAATTTTACTCTTAATAAAAATCTCAGATTTCAAAATTCTTCAATAATTCAAATTCTTATCAGACATTCAAATTATCAAATCCAATTATCCTTTAAAACCTATTGATAAACCTAGACTTCTCAGTTCAAGAAATACCAATTAATTTTTCATAAATAGCCAATATCAAGCAAATAATAAAAACTCAGGATAATCGGAATACAAATGGAAAAGGAAAATTGAATTTAAATAAACATGTACATAAAATTCATCAAAGTTCAAACCCTATAATCCAATATGGATTTAGCCAGACATACTAAATTTCATCATCAGAAAAGATAAGATACAAAGAAATAAAAAACATAAAACCAAAAAACTGTAATCTTCGATCTTGAGTCTTCAATCTTCGTGCTTTCGAATTTTGCTTCGTTCTCTACTTTTTCCCAACTCTCCAACTCTAAAATTATGAAAAAGGAACATTTTTACTCCTTAGAACCCTCTATTTATACCTATCTTCCCCAAATCCAAAAAAAATATGGGATTTGCATCAATTTTCACCCTTTAAAACTCGTTCGGTGACCCGTAAAATTGGAATGGTGACCGCCATTTT
Organism: Plectranthus barbatus; assembly: GCA_026898455.1. Taxonomy (NCBI): domain Eukaryota; kingdom Viridiplantae; phylum Streptophyta; class Magnoliopsida; order Lamiales; family Lamiaceae; genus Plectranthus; species Plectranthus barbatus. The sequence goes on along the minus strand of JAPKLW010002794.1, from coordinate 18,023 downwards.
TGCACGCGGGTCGTCATTTCTGTGCCATGATAAATAAGAGGGAAATACAAAATCGACGACCCAATTGCAAAATCGGCGGTCGCCATTTCTGCATTTTGGGTCGCCGTTCTTGTCATGAACGGAAATTGTAGTTTTTCGTCGATCTTTTCTCACTTCTTCCTTTTCCCAATGTAAACAAGCACCGATTGGCTCCATGACACTCAGTCATATCCTGTAAACAGCTCAATTGTGCGTGAATCCTGCATAGATAACGCAAAATCAAACCAAACGTAATATTTCCTAAAAGAATATGAATAAAGCACAAAAATATCACTGAACGACCTAATCCAAGTCAAATAGTTAGCAGATTCACAGCAGTAAATGCACAAAATGAGTGTTAGTATTAAAATACTTGAATTCAATTAAAATGCAAGAATTTAATAATAAAACCTACATCTATGCATATATGTTTTGCTTGAAATAAGTCTATTAAATGAAAATAACAACGATGAAAATACGATAAAGATTAACAAGTCTATTACATGAAAATAACAACGATTAAAACTCAAAATAATACATTGAGGAAACATGAACATCACTTATCCAACAATCAAACCTTCAATATTAAAAAAAAGAATTAATCAGGTAAAAATCATTTGAATCATAATGCAAATGCAAATGAAAGTAATCTAGTGATTACTGACATGGTCATTTCTTTTTTCTTGAGCGCTGATACATAATCCTCCTGACATGTAAGAATTGTTTGATCATGCAATGTATCAATCAACGGGCAGAGACATTACAAAGGCATCAACAATCAACTCATTTCAGTAAGTTCATTTCAGTCAAGACAAATATGCAATACACCCCCTTTATGATACTGCATACCCCCATTTATGATTTTGCACACATACTATTCCTCTCGTTTCAAATAAGTAAGACTGATAAACTTAAACTTTACTTGCATGGATGCTTCCAAATCAACCGAGTGAACAGGCACATTCATTCCAAATCGAGTTATAGATTATAAACTACCTTCTTAAACAATCAAGGAACTAATAATTTTTGAATAATAATGCAAAAAGTCATAATCAATACATTTTATTGTAGGATATAAAATATCTACATTCATAAGGTATTTTGCAATATTTTTCATTATTTTTTTTACCTTCAAGCTAGGGACAACATGATTTGTGATGGTTTTTTCTCATTCTGCACAAGTAAAAACAAGAAAAAAAGGGTAAATTAGTTATAATGAAACAATAAAATTGAAATATATAAAAATGCATACAAACTTACTTTATTCTTTCTCTTTAAACAGTGAAGACTAAGACACAAATCAATACTTAAACAGTATCAACAGCTAATGATGCACAATAAGTATCAATAACTCGACTCCTTGCACTAAAAGTAGCATTAGAATCTATTGTTGATACATGAATCACTAGTATATCGCGAGCCATTTTGGATAAAGTGTGATACTTCAAGTAATTCACTATCCACCACTCTAGAGCATCAAATAGTGGCAAATTCTCAGCACATATGTAACATCCTTCTTCTAAATATATATCTAATTCTAGTTTTTGAGGTTGAATGGTCTCAACCGATTTAACAAATTGAGCAAAATCAGACCAATCAGAAAATAAGCCTTGAGCATTATTTGAGACATTTATGCTGCTACTAACAGTGTTCTCACTTTGAGAAGTGTGTTCAAGTTGAGTTTCAACTACATATTCATCAAACATATCATATAAAGCTTTCTTAACTTTCTAAATGTTCTCTCGAGATTCAAATTCAGAATATAGTTTTGGAAAGTTAAACTCAACAACTCGCATTTTGCATCTAGAATCCAAAATAGCAGCTATGGCCATCAACAAGTTACACTCGCCCCAATACTTGTCGAATTTTTGTTTCATAGCTCCTACCATATCATGGATGAATGCATCATCATTTTCATCAATACTCTTATCCAATAATACTTTGATCCGATAAACTTCATTAAGAAAGAGATTTGAAGTTGGATACTCACTTCCAGAGATGATATTAGTGGTTGAGTTAAACACCTCCAATATTGAACACACCTTCTCAACTTTGATCCAATCGTCATAGCTTGGACAACAAGTGTAGCATGGCTCTCACTCTTTGTATCTTGGAAGTACCACTTTAAACTTGATAGCAGTTGACAACATCTCATATGTGGAGTTCCATCTTGTTTTGCATACAAGAACAAGTTTTATGTGAGGTAATTGCAACTGTTGCACAATTTCAGAAAATATCATAAGTCGAGCCTCATTGTAGTTGATGAAGTTCACGCTCTCATGGATGTCTGCAATTATATTATAAATACTTGACAAACCATCTTGAACCATAAGATTCAAGATGTGTGCACAACACCGCACATGAAATAATTTTCCTCCACATAATAGTTTCTTGTTCCTTGAAAATGTATATGCCAAAATTCTTATAGCAAAATCATTATTTGAAGCATTGTCCACTGAGATTGTAAAAACTTAACTCTCGATGCCTCACTCTTTCATACACTCAAATAGACTATCTGCCATCTCAATACCACGATGAGGAGGAGGAAGATGAACAAAATTGAGAACTCTTTTTTGCAACTTCCAATTCAAATCAATAAAATGGCCAGTAACAACCATGTATTCAAGCTTTTGATTATTTGATCTCCACAAATCCGTAGTAACATTAATCTTATTAAAGCTATTCAGTTGCATCATCATTTTTTCTTCTCAATCTCATACACTTGCACACAATGTCTCTTGATCGTGGAATGTGAGATTTTCTCCTACTCACACATCCCACGTCTCTGCATCAAATTGAAGCCTTCTTATTCCACAATTGTAAAAGGATGTTCATGGGTAAGAATCCAATGTGCAACCGACTCTCGCATTTTTCCAAAATCAAATTTTTTATCTGTAAGTGCAGGTGTCACTATATGTTCATCTCATGTGCTCTCTAATGGTTGCAGAGTGATTTTTCTTTGTTGCCTCTGAAATATTCATCGTTTCATGCATCCATCTAATTTTCTTGACAGGTGTGAAGTACTACTACTCTTAAGAATAGATAACTTAGACTTACAATGCATGCATTCAACTTTTTAGACACCTTCAACTTCAACTTCTCGAAACTCTATCCAAACTTTAGAAGTTTTTTGCCTTTTTTGGGGCTTAAATTGAACATCATCTCCTCCAACATTAGTTGATGTGGTGTTTGTATTGGCAGTATCATTTGAATTGAAAGTCTCATGTGGTGAACTTTGATCAGCTATCGAGTCTTGTAATGTAGGATTATTTTCCATTGCTGCAGAAACTTAAGGCAGAGAAAATGACACGTTCCTATGAAAAAAATTTGATTAGTGATAAAGATAATGTTGAATAATAATATTTAAATTATACTCTCCAAACTAAATATCACAAACTAATAATTATAAATTTAACTCAACAGACGCATTAAAAAGCTTAGCACAAAAGGACAAAGGGAAGAAAAAACAATCACATTTGAAACAAACTGAGCCAATAAGCACAAAAAACAATTGAGCATTACAAGCCAAAAACAAACAAAAAAACAATTAATCTTCTACAACAATTCTCAATGTACGTATGATGAATCAAGAAAAATCACCCAACCCAAATGAAGAATCAACAAATATCGTTGTTTCACAACAAAACAAATGTCCAATCATATAAAGAGGTAACACAAAAGAAAACATAATGCCACATCCTGTTGAATTCAACCCCAACCCAAAAAATCAGACCAAAAAAAAAAATGAATAAACTGCTGAAAATAGAGGCAATAAAACTTAGTAAGAAACAAAATGCAACAAACATAAACGGCAAAAAGAGTAAAAATCAATCAATAGCTTTGCTACTGAATTGAAAAAAATAGCAAGGAATGGAGTGCAAAGTACCAAATTGCATGCGGAAGCTAGTGGGAAAAAATAAGACTCTGAGTATTTGACATTCAATATTTCAGAGGCAAGAACAATGAGTGGAAAAGAAATTGACTTTAATTCAATTTGAGATTACCTGTCGAAGGAATTTTTGTAGCGAGCGAGAAGCTCAATTAACAAATAGAAAATGAATTTCTGCTTCCGCCCAGCTCTCACCTCAAAGGAACTTTTTTATTGAGAGGAATTCTCAAAATGTAGAAATCATTTTTTGATATATTGTTGCCCATCGCCATCGGAGATGAAAAAGAGAATGCACGATTAATTTGGGAATGGAGTAACAGTGGCGAGATGAACGATAGTTTGAAAAAAAAATTAAAGGATTAGGGTTTTGGTTATTTATATTGTGGACTAAATTGTAAATAAATACAACATAATTTAATAAACACATGAGTTAAGCTCGTTTAGGCTCGCGAGCCTATCGAGCCTTATAATCTAAACTTGAACTCGAGCTAGAAACCTACTCAAGTAGCTCGAGCTTCAGCTCAACTCGATTGATACCGAGTTAATTTCAAGTTTTTTTTGAACTGATCTCGAGTAACTCACGAGCTAACTTGGCTCATGAACACCCCTAACTCCTACTCAGGAGAGTGTTCTTCAAAACTATAGAACCCAACGCGGGAAAACTAACTCTCAGTCGGAAGGGAAGATAAATAACTCAGTCATGAGACACAAAGCTTATAGTCTCAAAACTATGGACGAAAGAGAAATTAAAAATAGTTGGAATGCCAAACATTTGAAAAATACTACCTTCTGTACACATATACGCTTTCTCTTTATCTTTTATATTTGTCCCTTAGTTTAATATTATTAGCTCTTCGAATCATTACTAACTTGAACGTCGTAGGGGCAGTGCAAGGCATCGTCCACCCTAACTCATTGTCTTTTTTATTGCATCTTACGGAAGTCACCACCAACCCTAATATGGGCTTGCCACTAACCACGCTCGGAGCTCCCCACTGATCACACTCGGGGCTCGCCACTGACCTCTCTCGGGGCTCATTGTCGACCCCGAACTCTGCTCATCATTGATCTTAATTCCTACCTACCAGGAACACACGTATGCCTAAGTACACACTTAGCGCCACAGGGAAAACTCTGGCGTGATCGGCAAAATCACTCAGATCATTAAATCCCTCTATTGAAACCCCCAAATGCAAATTCTCGCCATAACTTGCCCCCCCCAACACTCTACGAAGTCATCAAAGTGCACGCATGAGAGTAACACTTCATGCAAGAGAACGCTTCTCAAAGCAATTCTAACTATTCGCGTGAATTTTAAACCCACGCATAGGCCCTCGGGCCGACTTTCCGAAATCGCCCGTCACCAACATACACAAATATCCCCTACGGATATACGAATGAATAGAAAATAATTCCCAAATATCCTCCACTGTCTGATAAGAGCAGCGATCCCCTAGGAAAGCCTTCTGGGCTCTTGGGAATGCCCCCAAGGCATCTCAAAATTCTGCGCTTTGAACTTATTACGGCAGAAGAATTTTGATTCCATCACCTATTCCAAATAGGCCTTGAAACTAAAAAGGGCTATTGTTGAGGATAGGGCCCAAGTCCAAATGTTCTTTTAAAGGCCCAATCGGCCTAAGACGTTGCACCCCATGAAGCTTAATCACCCACTCGTAAAGTCCCTGTGCCATAAGGGTCGGGGTCACCACCGACCCCATCCCTGGATCAATGATGACCCTACAATGAGCTCACCATCGAGGAGAGACCACAACCTACCACAAGATTCGGTGGTGCAGAGCCTAAGAGTCAGGATTACCACCGACCCCATCTTCGGGTCAATGACGACCCCACGACGAGCTCACCACTGAGGAGATGAAGCAATCTTTGGAGGGACCTGGCGGCGGAAAGTCGTTGCTAACCCTAACCAACACTGAAAATTAAGGGTGATTGCGGGATTTTCGGGGACCATGTGCTCCCTGGTGGCTAGGGCATGAGTTAGGGTTTTTCTCTTCTTTGTTGTCTATAAAAAGGGGAACTTTTACCCATTTTTTGTAGGGATTTTCCTTTCCTTGCTTTATTCATTGATTACGCATCGCTTGTATTATCCCTACAATTGTCATTATTACGTATTTTTATTGTTGTTATTGTTCTTCTCGCATTATTTGTCGTTCCCGTTAATGTTTCCAATAACTCCGTTTAAACTGTTAAATGGAGCCTCAACATATGCCACTTATTTATGTTGATGTATATGAAATTACACTATTCTTGGTGGTAAAATTTGCCATTTTCTCAAAAAAAAATGTGGTTTTTTTTTTATTTTTTATTGGAGAACAATAATAATACAACAAAAACTTGCGTTAGACACGCCTAAACAGTTTAGGCGGGTTTTATCCATACCCAAATGGGTTTACCCATCCCAAATAGGGTTTATTAATTCCAATTAAGGTATATTAAATGAGTTTGACTTGGATTAATGGATAAAACCCGCCTAAATTGTTTAGGCGTGCTTCTTTAATAATACCGGAAAGAGATGTCTCCAACATTATTTGAATTCATGACGAATTACAACTACACTCAAGGTCAGGTACACTTCTTGCTTTCTTTACATTTACTAAGATATAGTTATAATTATAGCAGATGGTTGATCTAGAAGCTTACATTTACAATTTAGCCCAATTTAGCTTAAATCGCTAAGTCAATAATTTGGACTCTCTTATTGGGCCGAGATTGCATATGCGGTTTCTAGTAGCCTAACACCTCAGCCCATTGGGATTTTATTGTAGTTCAGTTTTTTAGAAAAAAAAAATATATATGTATTAAGATTTTCATCCAACTTCCACGCAAGCCCATTCATGCGACTTTTTGTGATAATCAAATATTTTTGCTTTCATAAATTACTTAAATTTTGAGATAACTTTTGAATTATACCCCAAGATTTATATATAAAATTTTGAGAAAATATATAAACATACAAGTAGTTGTAATTCAATTTTAACATGTATTAAAAAAAAATTAAACTTATGTCTTCTATACATTTAAATATGAGGAATATTGATAATAGCCAGTTTTGTTATAATAAAACCTTAAATGTCCAGCATTATATAGATATACAAGAATTGACCAAAACTAAATGAACTTCACAAATACCTTCATTATTAACCTATTTTTTGCAGGTTTTTATTTTAACTAATCATAATCATTCATTCATTATTACTTAAATTAATACTAAAAAATATATTTGCCTAATTTTATTTAATTCACTTTTAAATTCACATTTATGAAAATAAAGATTATTAATTATTTAAAATATGAAATTTGGATGGAGAGAAATTGCGTGATTTCTGGCTAAAGAAACAAAATAATGAAATTAAAATTTAATTATTTAAAAAAGTTATTAAATTAAAAATAGGTTTGCAATTTCATCCATCAATTAATAAATTGTGTTTGGGTGGTTTTTGTTTCAACAAATAATAAAATTAAAATTAAAAAATTAAAAAAAGAATTGAATTGTACAGTTGTCCTTTACGAGTTCTTATTGTTTTAATCCAATTTCCTTTCATTTTTTTATTTTGTCGTTAAAAATTTAACGAATTAATTAAATATTATTGAATTAAAACTCATACCCTAATGATGATGTTATAAGATACCGACGCCATTAAGTCATTCAAATTAATTTAAATTGTTTTGACATATGTCAGATAACACAATTTTCAATATTATTTTTAAAAATAAGTAATTAATAAAAATTACAAATGACAAAAGAAATTATTTTGAAAATCATATTTTAAAAGTAAGGATAATTTGAAAATATGGTCATTCCTTGAATATATAGATAAAAGTGGTTATTTAAGGTTTTTATATAAAAAAATGATTATTTAAGATTTTGATTTTTTAAATATTTTATTAAATATCAAAATAGCAACTATTCTAACAAATATTTCTATCTCCGCCTTATTTTTCAAAGCACTAATTAATTTATATTTTTTTATAACACTGCTTGTAATATTCTCTTTTTTTTATTTCTCCAAGATTTGTCTATTGAATATCTTTTTATTTCCAAATTATTCAAGAATATAGCTGTAAATTACTATAAAAATAATATTCCCTCCTTTCCATTCTATTAGTCCCGTTTTCTTTTTTTACGTTCCATTTATTAGTCTTATTACTAAAAATGATAAATTAATCTACACTCATCAATAAAATATTAGTTTCTCTTATCTCTGTGTCATTCGTTATTGTGTCAAAAGCTAACGGAAGGAGGTAATACTAAATACAAAAATCGAACTGTATAATTAAAAATTTTCCGACAGAGAATCTTGATATCCGGCATAAATATAGAGGGAAAGATGAGAAAAAACCTAAATCTGAAGCACAGGTAATAACCGAGGAGCCTTGATTCCAAATTAAGGGACGTAATTAATTTAATCTCAAACATTAATTAATAAATAATAATAATTCCAGTGCGATCCAGCAACATTACATGCACTTTTACTTAAACTAGGCATGTGGGGTGGAATTAATTAATCTTTGCTTAATGATAAACGACATCCCAATTAATACAAGATTATGGGATAATGTCCCCATTATAAATGTGATTATCACCCAAATATTTTAACGGCAAGAGTGATTAGCAACTAATTAAGTGTTAATCCTAGTCGGACTGCACTTTTCAATTTCCCATTATCCTGTGGCATTTTGAAATTTTGAGATTCCTCACATCTTGAATTTAAGATATATTCTTTTAAATATTTTATTGATGATTATGTTTTATTTTTGGTTCATGATTAGAATTCTTCTTATTATTATGTGATTTAATTCTATTACAGAGCGTAATCGAACTAGTCGAGTCGAGTAAGATTTTGCTTGAATTTTATCTTTGATTGTTGAGTTGAATTTTAAATTTTTTTTATCGAATACTTTGATGTTCGTAAACTTAATTGAGTCGTATTCCAACCTAAACAAACTTTTTAAATTTAGATTATGTTTACAATATCCATTATTCTTTAAGAAAAAATATTTTTTCTTATAACTACAAAGATTTATCATACTGGCTACTCTTAAAATATAAAATATTATTTTTTAAATCAATAATTATATATTTCATACAAATTCTAATTAATAAGTTTGCTCATGAATCGAATACTATAAAACTAAAATTTTATTTGTTTAAAAATAAATTCGAACTAATTTTTATTGAGTTGAGACATAATAACTCCCGAATAATTTAATTCACTCACATTGGGCAAACATCTGATAATTGTTACTTCCTCAGTCCCGCTAGAATAGGTCCACTTACCGAATTCGGCGTCTCAACTAAATTGGCCTCTTTTAAAAAATGACAATCTTTTCACACTCAACAATAAAATATTCATTCCACTAATTCATTCTACACTCACAATTCTTAATTTCCGTGCTGAAAAGAAATTAAATTTCATTTAAATTCAATTTAAAGAATAATTTGTCAGTGCAGGTCACCACTTGTCGCAATTTAATCATCCATTTTTTATTTAAAAGTTAGAACTATATGGTCCCCCACCTTAGTTTCGTAAGCCAGGAAAAAAAAAATCAAAATAAAAGTTTTGACTTCATCGAAGTCTTAATTATTATTATTTGATTAGCACAAGCCAATCACATTGGTCCAACAATATATAATTATGAGAATAAGTCATTTTTCAATTGATGCCATTTGAATTATTAAAGAGAACAGCCATATTTGATGGAGAAGTATTTGTATTTTAGTTTTTTTTTTATAAAAAAGATGCACTATTTAAATAGAAGATGATATTATTCCCAATATAATTTAAATCTCGTAAACATGATTGATTATTCATAAATAATACCTAACCGAGATTAGTATAGTATACTATCACAAATTAAGAGTGAAAATTGGTAACTCGATGGATAACTTCAGCTTAGTCTACCACGGGTTAGATCAGGTTAATCCATTATAAAGCTTTTTTAGTCGAACAAACTCAAACTTGAACTTTTAAATAGGACTACGAAGCTTAGCAGAACAACCTTTTTAAATAATTATATATATGAGAAAATATCTTAAACTATTGATATTTTTGGAGAAAATATCAAAATCTATTTCTATAAGTTAAAAATATCCCAATCTTTACTTACATTTATGAATTATACCCTGATTTATTTATATTTTGGGAAAATACATCAATGTATTATTATTATTTAAAAATACCCCAATCTTTAATTTCGTTCATGAATTATGCCAAAAAAAAGGAATATTATTGGCTCACACAATTATGACGGTCCGTGTTAAATTTAATGTACTAAACAATCAATATTTACTATATATTCAAATGTATTTATCTTCTAAAAAGTATTTAAAACTTTATATTCTGCTCTTCTTTTTGTTCCCTTCGGTCGCTTGAATTCTTTATTTTTTTTCTCCCAATGCTTGTTCTGATGTGTGATCTTGTATCGAAATGTATGCACCTTTGTCTGGATTGGGCATTACACCAATCGAATGAAAAAAAAAGAGTAGAACATGAAGTTTAAATACTTCTCAGAATCTATAGAAAATATCGATTGGTTAATACGTTAAATTTAATATGGACAAAGACAGTTGTTTTGACTGTCATCTTTGTGTGAGTCAATAATAAATATTTCTCATTTTGGTATAATTCGTAAAAAAAATTAAAGATTGAGGTATTTTAATTAATAATAATACATTGGGGTATTTTTCCCAAAATATTAATAGATTAGGGTATAATTCATAAATAAAAGTAAAGATTAGGGTATTTGTAACTTATGGAAATAAATTGGTGTATTTTTTCGAAAACGTCAATAGTTTAGGGTATTTTCCTCTATTTACCCTTAATAAAATATATAGATTAAATTATTTGATACCAAATAATAGTTTAATATCAACTACTATATATATTTGCTATTGAAATTATATAATATATTTAAATTTAAAAATAAGTGTCATTATAAATATAAAGAAGACTCAAATAGATTTTAAATAAGTTAAGAATCAGGCTTATTTAATTTAAAAAAGCTAAACTTAAGCCTTTTAAAAAAGCATATTATAGGTAACAAATCAAACTCAAATCTCTTCAAATTATAGCAGGTGCAGGTTTACTGAGTTAAAGTCCAAACTTACAAATTCACAATTGTGAAATCTTACTCTTGTTGTTTTGCATTCAGTTTGAGATATTTAAGCATAATTAGGAATTCATAGTCATAAAATTAAATTAAATGAGTGTCTAAATCTAGGTCCTTTGTCCTCCGCGGCGCTATGGATCCTCACTCTCCCTCTCGTTCATATTCTCCTTGCCGTACCTTCAGGAAAACTTCAAGGGATTCGTAGGAGGTGAGAAGACTTGATCTGCCCGGACTCCTGAGGAGGGTGGAAAGGAGGTGGAGACGGAGAAAGGGGCGCATGTCTGTCTTCGGCCTCTTCGCGGGGATAGCTTTTGCTTGCTTGGCCTCCTCTTCTTCCTGGTTCTGCTTGTGATCCTACAAGGCCTTGGCGACATGCTCTGGTGGAGGGTGGTAGCGCGACATGTTGGCAAGAAGTTCGATCACACGACTGTCGAGGTCGGAGTAGGTGGTGGCGGATAACCCGCGGCCTTGTTGCACGACCATCCACTAGCGATCACCTATGCTAATGTCGTAGGCACGATTGACCCAAGCTTATTTCTCTGTAGTAAGCACCGGGCGAGTGATCCCTGCGAACAAAAGATGAAACTGTTAATTAACAAGAAGAAATAGCTCGACAGGTTGGGAGAGCGAGGGAACCTACTAGTCGGCACGCTGTCGTACCTCGGGAATTCTGGATTGACCGGATCCTGCTTTTAAAAGAAAAAAGAGTTCCACCATCCCAGGGAGTTTGATGAAGGTTTCTTGATCAAGGTCAACCTACCCTTGGCCCGCCTCGTGGAGTAATAGTAATGCTTATCCTGGCACTGGTTAAACCTATACATGTTTTGCCACTCCCTAAGGGTCGGTAGGCCTAAACCTAGATCCAACCATACAAAGAAAACCCCCCCACCAAATGGCACCAACCCACTGGGGCAAGTTGGAATGGCGAGAGATTGTACGACCCAAACACCTCGCAGAAGAACGGGTGCGCCGACTGATAGCTCGTTTCACAACGCGCTATTCTGCAAGTGTACAGATCACTGCAGAGGCAAGTAATAAATTATCGAACTCAAGGATTGCAGGCTCGAAATATAATCAAGCACTAAAACGCAAATATCTTACTACTATCTAGACACATTGGTAAAAGAGTTTGATTTATTTAGACTAGGCAGTTTGAAAAGTAATT
>JAPKLW010002793.1:50638-64828 GCA_026898455.1 Plectranthus barbatus | reverse complement strand
GCTGAACTATACGGGTTGCCACGAGGAACAAAAACCAACATCCACAAAACAGTAAATCTATACATGCATACAGAATTCAATTATGCACAAAAGAGCCATAAATCAGAAACCTGGCTCTGATACCAATTGTAGGGTTTTCCCGCGAACGGAATCACCAAAACCAAACTGAACCGGATCGATTTATGGATATTGTGCATAATTAAATACAAAATAAACCCTAGCATGCTCCTATGAATTTAATTACCAGAATTGTGGATTGAGGAATTACCGTTATTCCGTCGAGTCTGAACCGATCTTTTGCGTTTGAATTTCCAACTTGAATTCAACCACGCAATACTATTTTATCTGCGGAAACAGAAATTAGAACTCTAATTTCTTAAATAAAATCGAAAACAAAGAGGGAAGAAAGAAATCTATTGTTCTCCAAATTAGATCTTCAGATCTGTATCCCGGTGCTGTTCAGATCTACTACTGGTGAGGACTCCGTAGATCTGTGGTTTGAGCAGGACCAGAATCGAAATTCTCCTCCATTTGGAACATGATCGGTGCCCCCCTCTCTCTCTCCTAGGTTTAGTGTGTTTCAACTGTGTTAAAACTTATGAGAGAGAGCTGTCTATTTATAGACCTAGTAAACCCTAATGGGCTCCTAGGCTCTATTCAGCAGACTTTCCTTGGGCCAGACCTGGGACCTATTGCAAATAATAAAGTCGGCCTATAAATTAATTAATTCCCATGTCCACAACCCAGGACACAATTAATTAATTAATATTAATTTTTTTCACCACATAATTAATACTGACCTACCCCTTTATTACCACGTTATGAGAATGGGCTGCATTAATTGAGAATCTCCATATTTAAGGTTACCGGACATCCATTATTTAATCGGAGCCTCTTATACGCTTTAACTACAATTAATTAATATCTTATTATTCCTGCGTAGTACCACTCAATCCTTATCACTCGTGCCTGAACTTAATCAGCCTGTAGGACTTTGGCACGATGAATGTTATTGAGCTCCTCAAGGAATGTCCCCATCCTATTACCCGGATTTGGTTACATAAACCCAGTCTCAGGCATAACTACACTAACTGCTATTACCCAATATGCAGATATACGAGCACGTTACTTAGGCTCTCCACCATGGCAAGTCAAAGCAACAGTCAACCCGTGCAAACCCCTGATCCTTCGTTAGGGTTTGGACTCAATCAATATAATGAGATCTTGTATTCACGGATGTCAGACAGATGAATACATCTCACTGCGGTCCAACAATACGCCACCTCTGCGTACCAGCACGTCAAGTAGCCAAGAAAGATTACTTATTCCGACAATGCCGCAGCCATCCGGACAGACGTATCCTCATACGCTGTCTCGACTGTGATCAGGTTTATGTCTCACTAGGTCAAGTGATCATACTGCGTTCTACAACACGCCGTATGATCGTCCCTATCGGTGAGACAAGAGGATAACATTGTTCATACATGTAAGATTGTTAACAGATAAGAGAAATAAACCGTTGTATACTCATTATAATAAATGCTTTCAGTATACAAAACCCATCAAGAACCGCTTTAGATGTAATTGACGGTTCAGGAGATCCGAGACCCTTCGTATGGTAACCAACGCCCTAAAACACTCGAGTACTTTTGACGTGTCGACTTCTGATTTGTCGCAGCCAGTTGCACGCATTAAATACATCGTGTCACATACAAATAGTGGATTTGAAATTCAAGAAGTTCGCGCTTTGACTTTATGAGATTGCTGAGAGCTTGGACTCAACAACCTGCTAGCAACAGAATCCTTTGCAACGAACAATCTGCTGAGAGCTTGGACTCAGCATCCAAATCCTAGAATCCAAATATTCTAGCATTCGAATATTGATTGCTGAAACCACTTGTTGAATCATTATAGCATTCTGACGAAATGCTGAGAGCTTGGACTCAACATTCATGCGCTAACAAACGTCTTATCCACTTGTTATAATATTACACACTCCTTAGCAATTGATGAGAGCTTGGACCAGCATTCTTCTGCCCCGAACAACTTGTTTTAAGAAAACCATTTATGATCTGCTGAGAGCTAGGACTCAGCATCCAATTGCTTATCAGCAATATCGCAGCAACAAAAATTCAGCACATCAAAAGTGTAAGATTGGAAACGTTTATCTCCTTCTCTCCGAAAATCCAAGAAATCAGAAAACCAGAAAGAATGAGAGTTGGAACTCATTAATCCCCATCTTTTTCTAACTCCATAAGGCCTAACTTCAGACATAACACCTTAAATCTGGCCTCAGCAAGCGGCTAAGTGAACATATCAACAAGCTGATCTTCGGTGCATATGTATTGAACATCGATATCATTCTTCTCTTGATGATCTCTGATAAAATGATGTCGAATGTCAATATGCCTCGTCCTGGAATGATGAACAGGATTCTTAGTAATGCACCTAGCACTATTGTTGTCACAGTAGATCGGCACACATTCTGGAGCAATATCATAATCTTCAAGTTGCTGCCGAATCCACAACACTTGCGGACAACAACTTGCGGCTGCTACATATTCTGCTTCGGTTGTAGACGTAGCCACAGAGTGCTGCTTCTTGCTAAACCAACTTATTAGCTTATGTCCAAGGAATTGTCAGGTGCCAATCGTGCTCTTCCAATCAATCTTGCACCATCCAAAGTTTGAATCTGAATAACCACTGAGTGCTAGCCCATCAGACCTTGGATACCAAATTCCGAGACCTTCGGTGCACTTGAGGTATCAAATAATCCTCTTAGCAACATCCAAATACGACTTCTTAGGATTTGCTTGATATCTCGCGCAGACTCCTATGGCATAAGAAATATCTGGTCTGCTAGCAGTAAGATATAACAAGGATCCGATAATACCTCTGTAGAGCGTAGGATTCACAGGTTCTCCTCCTTCATCAAGAGAAATCTGGCTGCTCGTGCTTATGGGAATCCTTAGGCTCTTCGTCTTCTCTGGACTATACTTAGCAATCAAATATCTTGTATACTTCCTCTTATGTATAAAGATTCCTTCGCTCGATTGCTAAACTTTAAGTCCCAAAAATAAGACATCTTCCCCATCATGCTCATCTCGAAATTGCTTTGCATGAGCTCTGAGAACTTCTCACATAGCATTGGATTCTTAGAGCCAGTCTCAGGCATAACTGCCTCAAGACCAGCATGGCCTCCTCGTCATCTTCTTCTGATGAATAGTATTCATCATCAATTTCAGAAATATCTGGCACTTCCGTCCTGGTCAGCAACGCTCTTGTGACCGCTTTGACATCTCTTCTCTCAAACCTTTCCTTGAGGCGCTCTCTTTCCTCCTTGCTCACCTTTGGACACTCGTGCTTTAGATGATCTGGTGAATTGCACTCGAAGCACGTCCCAGGCTTTCTTTCTACTGATCTGGAGGATGATGTGTGCTTGGTCTCCTTGGCTTCCTTCTCTGCTTTGGCTTCCAGTATGAGCTTCTAAAGCTTTTTCATCTGCTCTTCGAGCTCACTAATCTTTAGATCTACATTCTGTGAGCCTGAGGTTGAAGTAACCTCATTCTCTGGGGAAGCTGCTGCAGATCTTTCACTGTGGAAGGGCTTCCTTGGCTTCCACTTTCCAGCATCTTTCTTCACAAAGAATGCTAGATCCTCCGGGGGTACAACATTTGATGACGAAGTTTGCGCAGCAGCGGCTTCGTTCTTCTTCGATTGTTGTATTATAAATTCATGAGCTTTAAGTTGAGAAAATACCTCAGATGTGGACATCTTGCTGAGGTCCATTTTGATCAAGCTCGTCATCTTTACAAGCCAATCACTCTTTGGAAAGAGCTTGGAAATGATCTTGTTGTTCATTTCTCCATTGTAATACGTCTTTTCCAAGTTTCGGAGTTCCCCAATGATTGTGTTGAATCTCTCTTCCATTGCTTGTATGGATTCACCTGCAATCATAGAGAAGAATTCATACTTATCAACAGCTACCTGGAGTTTGTTTCGTTTCATTTGGTCTGTCTCCTGGGAGGATTCGCAGACATATTCCCACATCTCCTTTGTTGTATCAAAGTCTAGAGCCTTGTCTGCCATCAACAGAGGCAAACTGTCAAGTATAAGCTTCTTTCCAAGATATTCTAGCTGAGCTCTTTTCTTATCTTCGACCGTCCAATCCTCAAACGTCTTCTCGACCATCGAAGGTGGTCTAGGATGCCCCTCAGCAACTGGACGTACAAAAATATTTGGTTTCATGATCCTTATCGGTCCTTTAGAAAGAACATCCACAATCTCTGAATATATGCTTTGGAGCTGAATGGTGGCCATCTTCTGCCATTAGTTGAACTTTTCCTTGTTGTACTTTGGAAAAGTATGGTTCATCTTGGCAAGATTTGTGTTCCTGAGAAGGAATCACCTATCTCCTGTAGCAGGTGGTGAGCTTTCGAGCCAGCCACTACAAGACTATCCTCCATTACTTGAATCTTCTCGGTCGGTAGCTACGGCTAAGTCAAGGACGCACCTTCGTAAAACTTGTCATTACTGCAATGGAAGCTTTATAGTTCCTTCTGAACTTTCCTGGTTTTGGCAACAGTCTGTGGGAGTAAATCTCTTTTCAGAGATGTGACTGCTGGATGCTTTCTAGGATGGAACTTATCCCAATTATTAGATTCTTGAGCAAAGTCAAGGAATCTCTTCAATGTAGTGTCATATATTCAACGAGGGGGACGCTACGGTTGTTGAGAGCTTTGAATTCTTCTCATTAAGGAGCTCTCAACTGACTACTCTCTTTTTCTTTGTTCGCTTTGTTCGCTTGGTAAAAGGTATCTCTTTCACTAAGTGTCGTTGCGAGTGTGAGCAATTGTTCTTCTCTCTGTTTAGACTTCTCTTTTATATCTGGAGATTCAAACTTTGAATCTCTAGACCCATTAGACACAACGGTCCTCCTTGTCCAAAAGAGCTACTAGCTTTTCATCCTTTCCGGCATGTACAATGTCTTTTTACCTACTTCAGGTAACACTATTTGTCCTTTGGTTGTACCTTCTATCAGAACGGGCGTCTTAGCAAGTGTTAGTCGAGTATCTCTTTGCTTAGCATTCTATCGGAGAGTGCTGGGAATACTCTGCTAAGCCTTTTGATTGTTGAGCCCTTCTAGCAATCTGCTATGTCTTTTGATTGTTAAGCTTTTCTAGCAATCTGCTGAGTTAACAGTGAAAGCTAACACCTTTAGCATTCTGCTAGTTCTTTACTGCTGACTGCTAAGAAAATACTACTAGCAGTCTCTTCTTTCAGCTTATGATTGCTAGCACTTAGGAATCATTCTTCTTAGCACATGTCTGCTATCTCCTTAGCAGTCATCTCTTTTCAGCATTTGACTGCTAACTCTTTAGCAGTCACTTTGTCTGCTGGCGACTCTAGGATTTCCGAAGTTGCTTGGAATCTGATTTTCTTTGTTCCATTTGCTGAATCCTTCAGCAATCTTCTCAAGCACTTCTAATCTAGTGCAACTCGATAGACTTCCTAAATAGGACATTACACAAGAGTTGTTAGACCGGTCGATCTTGACGTTTCAGAGGAGATTCTTGGCCGATCCAGCAGAGATCGGTCGATTCAAAAGTTTCAGATGCAGATCCCGAGCGATCTCTGCAGTGCTCGACCGATCTGCAATTTCAGATGTAGATTTTGGTCGAGCCGTGTCTTGCTTGGTCGATCTGTATCGTACTGTGAGGTGGTTTTTCTATTTTTGAATATCCCGGGTGATCTCGTTTCATTGCGGGCAATCCGAGGCTCTACTAGTTCATTATAAAAGGGGGAAAATTTTTATTTTGAAGACATTTGTCAAATCTACACAAAATCCTCTTAGACTCTCTCTACGATTTCAACTTCCATCACTTTCCAAACCTCACCCAAGGTTTCAAGGAGCTAAATCAACATTCCTTGGTGAAGATTCAAAGGATTCGACGGTAGATCAAAGCCAAATACTCAGATTGGGAGAAGAAATCTTTTGTACTTTCCTTTGAAATGGTTCGTTGTCAATTTCAAATTGTAATGAACCAATCCTTAGGTATGATGTTTTAATATACTTTGGATGTTGAATTGAATAAGAATGTGTGAAAAATGAGTTGAAGAGAGTATGTTGACTTCCCTATTTGAGATTGATTCATGCTAGATCTTCATTTTATTCACTTTGGTGTAAGAATGAGCCAATCTAGGTGATAGTTGACACAATTATTGCTGCCAATACGCAGATATAAGTGTCGAGAATAACATGCTTTCATATGTTCCTCTATTTAATCCATGTGCAGAGAAAGGACATAGGATGTTGATTTACGAGCTTAAGGAGTGAGTTAGACGCTTATAACGTAACTGTTTGTAGTTTCTAGCCTCATCAACGGCCAATTTTCCGTAACAAGGGATTGGCTAGGGTAGGGTAATAGTCCATCCATCTAGGTATTAAAAGTGTTTGCATCTTGATTTGATTCAATTGGAGCACATTTGTGTTCTATTCAACATCTATTATATCTCTAGTGAGTTTTTGTGACCTTGTTCTACCGAGCTTTGAGAAAGTTGAAATATTGTTTTCCTTGTATTTTGTTGATTGATGAATGTGTTTAATGTTGTTTCTAGATAGTTTGGATTAAAGTTTTAGGAATTTAGAACAAACTTAACGACTTTGCATTTTCCTAGCTATAAGAAGCCACATGACTAGATAGTACTCCTTAGGGCGAAGCGAGTAAGTTCTTTGGATTGGTTTTTATTACTTGATTGACCTTAGATTTGAGTGATCAATTTTACCGTCATCAAGTTTTTGGCGCCGTTGCCAGGGAACTTAGTTAGTAGGTCTTTGGGATATTGTTGAAACTGTAGATATTTTAGGCTAGGTGTTTGATTATTTGTCTCTTAGACTTGTTAGACTTGTTTGTTATTTAATTTTATCTTGTTGTTGGATTTTTTGTTTCTTTTGTTTGAAGGTTTGTTGTAGGAACTGTAGGTGGTTTATGTTAAAGAGATCAAAAGCTCGTTTGATTAAGGAACAAAAGTTTCAAAAAAGAGGTGAAGGAATTGAAATTTAATTTGAAATGGAGAACCGGCAATAAATGGGAAGGATTGAAGAGTTGGAGAGACAATTGGAACTCATGAAGGCCATGATGAATGAAAGAAATGAACCAAGAAGGCCACTTCAAAATTTTATTTAGACCACAAGGGGAGCAAGCGAATAGTGGGTTCCGCTTGGGAGTGAACGCTACTCAATTCGAGATCAAACCGCAATTGGTCCAAATGATCAAGAATAATCAGTTTGGGGGACATGAGACGGAAGATCCGAATGTTCACATCTCAAGATTTTTGGAGATAACAGATACGATAAAGATCAATCAAGTGCCACAGGACCAAATCCAGGTGAGGTTGTTTTCTTTCTCCCTGCGTGATGGTGCTAGACATTGGTTCGAAGGGCTCGATAAATTGAACATAGCCATGTGGGAGGAATTATGAGAGAAATTTTTGTTTAAGTTCTTTCCTCCTAGTCTCACATTGAAGAGAAGAGCTGAGATCACATTATTTGGCCAGAGATACGATGAGCCGCTTTATGAGGAATGGGACAGATTCCGGGACCTACTCCAGAAGTGTCCAAGGCATGGACTCTCAAGGAGACAGTAAATTTGTCAGTTTTATGGATGTTTGAACTATGAGACAAGATTATGATGGATTCCTCATCGGAAGGTGCTTTCCTCGATCAAGAGGAAGATGAAGCTTGGGGGACCATCGAAAAAATGGCAGAAAATAGTTATCATTGGCCAAATGAGAGGAAAGATTACCGGTCAGTTAAAACGGTAAATGAGACTAGGGAAAGTGAAGATTTAAAAATGGAGATAACCATTATGCAAAAGCTTGATGCATTGTCTATCTCGGGTGGTAGAAGGGATGATTTAATGATGATGAAGTATAAAGAAGGATATTCGGAGAGCGTGAACTATGTAAATCAAAGAATGGGGTACAACAACATACGACCTCAATATAACCCTCCGGGAAATATGTTTTATCACCCTTCAAATCGCTTTCACCCGAATTTCTCCTACGCAAATCCTAACAATGCGTTAAATCCTCTAATGCAATTAGAGGGTGGGGGAAGTAGTAGTCAAAGTGGTTGTGTAGGTGGGAGTGGTAGGTATGTCAATTAAGAAGTGAGGGAAAATTCGAGTGAGGAATTGGAGAAACATTTTGAGAAATATGATGGGATGTTCGCGGAGATTCAATTGCAAATTTCATCCATTGCTAAGGAACTTAGTGGGACGCATCAAGCTGGGAAGTTCCTTAGTGATACAAAAGAAGAGTTGTAGCATGCTTGAAGGTGAGCGAACTAAAGATGATATGACATTGGTTATGACTCCAAAAGTGGAGAACGTGGAGTTTTAAGTTAATGAAAGAGTGGTGGTAGAAGAAGAAGTGAAGGTAGTTGAAGAAGAAAAGGTTGAGGATGAGAAAGAAGAGCAAGGCAAAGAAGTTTTCTTCTTTGAGTACGTTAAGAAAGGAGACGTAGAGATGCCAACACCGGATGAGATACAATGTGTGCCGGTGCTTGATAAACTCATTGAGGATGTGTTGAGTGATGAGGAGGATTTTGGAAATGGAAGAGGTGAGAACAAAGGAAAGAGAGTAGCTAACAAGAAGGATGATCCGGGAAGCTTTATAGTAAGTTGCAAGATAGGGGACATTAGTGTCGAGAAAGCCTTGTCTTATTCCGGGGCTAGTGTGAATGTGATGTCTTGGAGCTTGTATAATGAATTGGATGTAGGAGAATTGAAACCCAAGAACCATGTGCTTCAAATGGCTAATCATACCTTGTTTTGCCCGCGGGGGATTGTTGAAGATGTGCACGTGGAGATTTTGAGTTTCACATTTCTGGGGGACTTCTTAATCATGGATATGGAGAACATGGGAGGTATTCACCTCATTTTTGGGAGGCCTTTCTTATATACAGCCGATGCTCTCTTTGATATGAAGAATGGTGAATTGACTTTCTGATGCTGTGGAAAGAAAGTTGTATTCTCTTTACCAACAAGACTCCTTGAAAAAACAAGAGTTGAGGAACAAAGGGATATTGACCAAGGCGGTGTGAAGAAAAAGCTTAAGGATGACGGTCATCCGAGAATGAGTACTTTGGATGAAGGTAAGGAAATAGATGTGGATCCGGGGGATTACTTAGATGAAGCGCAAGGAAGAACTAAGAAAGATTGAGTTGATGAGGAGCTACCTCGGAATGCGAGGAGGAAGCTTGTTTTCCCGGATGAACATTGGGAATTAGAGCAAGGTATGATCTCCGGATCAACTCCATTTGATCATGATTGACACGTCCGAGGTAAGAAGTCAAGCTATTGACTATAAAGAAACGCTTGTTGGGAGGCAACCCAATGTTCACTCAATTTGGTAATTTATGCTTTATTGAATAAATGTTTAGTTAATTAAATTTAGTGAACTTGATGGTTTCTTGATTGTGGATGTTTCTACGGACTTATGTGATTATGTGATGAAGGATTAAGAATTGGGGAGATGAGGACTCCAAATGGTGTTGGAAATGGAGGAAATTTTGGCCGAAACTATGTCGCATCGCCTTGGATTCGTGAAGGATCGGCCGGTCCTAACCCTTGCTGCTATAGGATCGGTCGAGAGAGACCAGAAATTCAAATTTCTCGCGCACAGGGCATGAGATCGACCGAGCGGATGCCAGCTCGGTCGATCTAGATCGGGCAGGCCAAATTTTTAGAGGATAGAGCCTTGGATCGGTTGATCTTTCCTTAGATCGGCCGATCTCTGCGCAGATTTAAATACAATTCTAGGGCTCATTTTGCCCCATTTTCATTTTTTGCCGCAATTCCTCTTCAAAACTCTCTTTTTGTGTTTCTTTTCTCTGAATCAAAAGGTCTTAAACGTTGATTTTATTTGTCATGAATAGTGAGGGAACATAGAGGAGTTCTTCTTCTTCAATTGGTCGCCCGGAAGGATTTGATGATGCTGAATTTGCGAGATACAGGAGTTTGGCTGGAAGACAAGTTGTGGAGACTAAATATATCTGCAAGGACACTTTAGAAGCGCTGGGTTTGAAGAAGGATGTTTGGAATCTATTCGCTGGCATCGGATAGGGGAAATTACTTTATGGAAATTGGCCGGCTTACGTGAGGCTGACGAAGGAATTCTTGGGTTCAGTTCGTGTTACTTGGAGTGCCAATGGTCTTTCGATACTGGTAAAATTCAAACTCGAAGGTCAAGAATTTTTCTTGAGTAGGCAAGAAATTGATGGAATTTTTTGTTGTCATGAGGAGTCTGCGTTTATTTTTAAAGATCTTGATCCTGTTGAATTTTGGGAGTCTAATTCAGGAGTTAAAGCGTTGGATGTTTTGGATATTAAGTCTTATAGGTCATCTTTGATTAAGAATCCTATTATCCGATATCTTCATCAAGTGATAGGGAGATGGTCTTGTGGTTATGATGGATCTGGTGTTGTTGATATCTTAGACTTCCATTTTCTTTTTGCTTTGTTGCATGGAAAGAAATCTTCCATTGGAGGTTGGTTAATGAATAGTTGGAACAACACCTTTAAGTCAGAAACTGCATTGATTTGTGGTGGTGGTTTGTTGATGCCTATTTTCCAATTCTTTGATGTTGATGTGTTCTGTGTTTTTGCTCCTGGACTGCTTCTTGATACCACTACTTAGGTTGCCAAGACATTTTTGGTTCCATCAATTTGGAGAATGTTATTTTTATAAATTTGGGGAGATGGGAATGGAGTTGCCTAACTCTGCACTGACTGAAGTTCATGATTTGAAGGATCGATCTAATTGGTTGATGAACTGAGGAGCATTTGGATGTTATTAGATTGTTTGTTGATCGGCTAGAGGATGCGGGTTCCATTCCTTATTAACACCGCCACCGTGACTAGCCACTGCAGGACCAAGAGGAGAGTCGAGCACCGTCTACCTTTTTGACAAACTTAATCTCACTTGACTAAGTTTGGGGGGATGTGCCGGTAGTCGGTGCCTCAGTTTATTTCTCTATCTTCCTCTATCTTAGTTTGCTTTAGTTTAGTTTTAGTTGATGGATACTTGTTCCCTAAATTGGAATTCGATTTGGTTGTACTTAATACTGATATTCTACCTTACTTGGATGGATGTTTTGATTATGCTCATTTAGATGATATGTATGGATATTTTCATGGGTTTGATGTTTTGTTGAATGGAAAATGTTAAACATTGGTTCTTGGTATGTTTGGTGGTGCTATTTGAAATATGATTTACTTGTATGGATTTTGGAAAGTGGAATGATGGTGGAAAGAGGTTTTGGATTGCGATGCATGGTTTTTATAGTTTAATATTTCATGCTAGTTGGAAGTATTAATGAGCTAGCATGATTGACTACTTCCTATTATACATGGTTTGTTGAATGATGAATGGATGGATTTGGATGGTTGTTCTAGTAGAAAATGCTCTTTATTTCTTGATTGATTAGTTTGTGGTTCGATTGGTGGAAATGAGAACTTAATGGAAAGAATTTTACTCAATAATTTGGTGGTGTTTGTGTTTGTTTAGTAGGTACATAAGGCATTGGAGAAACGGTTCGATCATGGGTACCGATGCGTAACATATTTTATCGCTCTCTTGCCATTTAGATTTGTTTGCATTTCATTTAGTTGTTGTTTAGGATTGTTGTGTGCTTGTGTGTGTGTGTTGAACCCAAATTTGGTTTGAGATTGGACCATGATTTACTTAGTGAAGCTTGAATTTTACCTTAACCAATGATAGGGCGGAATATCATTGTCAAAGCATGTCTAAGTTTAACTTTTGAATTGCCGAGTTTTGTGTTTGGTTAATGTATAAGACTTGACAAAAAAAGCTGTGAGTTTTGAGTCTTGATATTGTCATATCTATCTTGTTTGAGAGAGGCGAGATTGAGAGCGAGAAATCTTGAACTTGCATCTATTCTCGATCTATTTGGCATGAGTGTGGTGACTAGAAAATGATATTAGGCCGTCAATTCCTTGTCCTACCTTACACATCGGGAGTATAAGGTGGTTCCCTTTATTATTACTTACCTTTCATATCTTTGACCCCCGTGATTGAGCTTATTAGGAGAAATTTCTTTGGTTTTATTAGGATCAAGTTTGGGGGGAAAGAGAGAATGAGGGTGAATACGGTGATGTGAGTCGGGATGGGAATTGATTCGTATTTTAGTATTGCAAGTGATGAGGCGTGAAAGAAAAGAAATAAAGGATTGTTGTGAATCCTTGTAAAATTAGGCACCTACGAAAAATTGGTGCAAGTGTTTGAAAGAGAAAAGAAGAATAAAAACAGAGAGAAAAGGCATCCACAAAATGAATGAATGGTGGTGTCTTTGACAAGAAGAAGAAAAAAATGAGAAGGAAAAAAATATGAGAACAGGAAAAGAAAGAGAGATTTGAAAATGAATAAGCCTCGAGTTTTGTGGTTGATGGTTGCAATTTCAGGGGGGGTTCTTGGGAAATTGAGGAGTTTAGTTACTTTGGAGCAAAACCACCTACCAATTAGCTAGCCACATTATAACCAAAGCAAAGACCTTCTTGATTCTAGAAGCTAACTCATTGTAGTATAGTGGTGAGAATGGATGCAAGCCTATGGAAATTGAGCTTAATATCTTGTGATTGACTGATTCTCATCGTCCCTAAACACGTGAGGGAGTGATTTCATTTCTTTTATCCATATTTGATGAGTGGTTTGAGTCCTTAGAATTAACCATGTCACAAAGTTAGGTGATAATCTCATTTGACTAGGACATGCTAAGATAATCAAGATGAGCTATGAGGGAATTTCTCGAGGTAGAATGATTGCTTTACTTTGTTTTGATTGAGGACAATCAAAGGTTCAAGTTTGGGGATTATGATATGTGCGTAAAATGATCTTTATTTCTATGTTTGTGCATGCGTTTTTGCACTCATTTACTCCCATATCATAGGTTTTTGTATTCTTTGTGTAGTGTTTCTGTGTTTCGGATGGTGTAGGTTAGGTTTTGAGCAATATTCAGCATTTTCGGCTTGATTTTGGAGGAAAATTGCCCGATCTTGTAGAAGACCGGTCGATCCGGACATTTCAGAGGAGATTCTTGACCGATCCAGCAGAGATCGGTCAATCCAGGAGTTTCAGAGGCAGATCTCGAGCGATCTCTGCAGTGCTCGACCGATCTGTAATTTCAAAGGTAGATTTCGGTCAAGCCGTATCTTATTCGGTCGATCTGTGTCATGCTTTGGGGCAGTTTCTCTGTTTCAGGATATCGCGGGCGATCTCGTTTCATTTCGGGCGATCTGAGGCTCTGCTATTACATTATAAAAGGGGGAAAACGGTTATTTTGAAGACTTTTGTCAAATCTACACAAAATCCTCTTATATTCTCTCTACGATTTCAACTTCCATCACTTTCCAAACCTCACCCAAGGTATCACGGAGCTGAATCAACATTCCTTGGTGAAGATTCAAAGGATTCAACGGTAGATCAAGGCCAAATACTCAGATTCAGAGAAGAAATCTTTTGTACTTTTCTTTGAGATGGTTTGTTGTCAATTTCAAATTGTAATGAACCAATCCTTATGTATGATGTTCTAATCTACTTTGGATGTTGAATTGAAAAAGAATGTGTGAAAATTGAGTTGAAGAGAGTATGTTGACTTCCCTATTTGAGATTGATTCAAGCTAGATCTTCATTTTATTCACTTAGGTGTAGGTATGAGCCAATCTAGGTGATAGTTGACAAGATTATTGCAGCGAATACGCGGATAAAAGTGTTGAGAATTGATAAGCTCATTATCTTGCTCGCTTATCTATATTATTTTCTACTATTTTATGTAGTTTTATTGAGTTTATATATATATTATGTGCATGAGTCTATATTAGGTGGTATTATGCGCGTTTTGGTGTTTTTGTAGGGTTTTAGGCCTAAATTCACGAGGAATCCATTCCGAAAGCAGTGACGTGTAAGAGTAGCAGTGATGATTTCGTCCACAAGAGGAATTCGAGCTATTGGCACATGGCAATGGATGATGCTTTGAGTTAGCTTTCCAACGCAACTGGAATCGGGTCAATCGGAGTTCGGAGGAGAAAGATATGGCCAAAACCGTGAGACCGCGCAGGAGGGCGAAAAGCTGCGTCGACAGATGCCATTTGGCATCGATCGACGGCGACCA
>JAPKLW010002793.1:17009-37270 GCA_026898455.1 Plectranthus barbatus | reverse complement strand
CTCTGGCTTTGTGTTTACATTGGGAGGTGGGGCCATATCATGGAGGAGTGCAAAGAAGAAGTGCATTGCAGACTCCACCATGGAAGCCGAATATGTGGCAGCTTCTGAAGCTTCGAAAGAAGCGGCATGGTTTCGAAACTTCCTTCTGGAGTTGGACGTTATTTCTAAGCTACCTAGAACCATCACGGTATATTGTTATAACTCGGGAGCTGTGGCTAATTCTAAGGAACCACGAACTCACAGAGCAACAAAACACATTGAACGAAAGTACCATATTATACGAGAAATCGTAGCAAGGGGTGATGTGCTGATAGAGAAAATTGATACAAAAGATAATCTAGCGGATCCATTCACAAAAGCTCTGCCTCAGAAGGTTTACGAGATGCATGTACGTAGCCTTGGGCTGAGGGCAAAGCCAGCCATGTAGAATGCTTGATGTAATAGCTAGATTAGCTTAGACGCGTTATACTCTGGAAAGCAAATGTATAATGCTTTGAGTATAAGTGGGAGATTGATGGATTTATATACTGAAAGCATTATGATTGGTATATTATGTACAAGGTTTATTGGTTAATATACTGGTAATCATAAATGTTGTATGTTCATCTCCTGTCTGAATTAACATACATGTGTTGCAAACACAATTATCCTCTTATCTCGTCGATTGGGAGATCATACGTTGTGTAGAAGATCACGGAAGATCGTATGGATCATTTGACCTAGCGAGATATAAATAGTCATCACAGCTTAGACAGTTCCAAGATAAACTGTCGGTGTAGGCTGCAGCATATGCGGATAAGCATCTTATCTTGGATGTCTTGGTATGCTGGTGTGGGGCGCACATTGATGAGGACCTAAGTCGAGATCGATTATTTTATCTGACATTAAAAGAATCTAGATCTCTATGACTCGATGGAATCTTAAGCCTATATGAAGATACAGAAGTGTACATATATTGTATATCACTTTGAGTTGTAGAGAAGGTTCTAGTTGAGCCTGTACATCTGCAGTCTTGGGTGATATCAATTTGTGTATGACTGTCTGGTATCTGAACTTGGTAACCACATCCAGTATAAGATGGTGACATTCCCTGAATAGCTCAAAAGGTTCGTTATGCTAAAGTCCTGCAGGCTGATTAAGTTCAAGCATAAGTGAAAAGGTTTGAGTGGATTGATTCAGGAATTAAAGATGTTAATTAATTAAATGGCTTGTCAGAGCTTAAATTAATTAACGAATGTCTGTAACCTTAAATGTGGGGATAAACCGAGTCCAATGCAATCCGTACCTCAAAACATGGTAGCAAATAGGTAGGACAATATTGATTCTCTGGTGGCATGAATCAATATTAATTAATTAATTATATTCTAGGTTGAATATGGGAATTATTTAATTGATAGGCCTTATTTGCTATTTGCATTCTGGTCCCTGGTCTGGCCCATGATAACTCAAGCCCAATAGGAGTCTAGAATTTCCTATAAATAGGCCTCAGTTCCTCAGATCTCAACACACCTACACCACACAAGATCATAAGTTGCACACAGCAAACCTGAATTTGGGAGTTGTAGTGATCGACCGAGATCTGAGAACGAGGAGGAAATTCTGCTTCTCAACCGGGCAAGGGATCGGATAGATAATCTTCACCAGATTTTCAGATCGAGTTGGATACAGATCAGGAGGATTTTTCTTCTTCTCTCTCTCCTCTTTATTTTCGAAAATATTATATTATTTTCTATAGATTAATTTCCTCAATCTGTTAGGAAATTAAATCTTGGTGCGTGGGAAAGATCAAAGGGCATCTCCGCGCACGCGTTCTTCAGAGTTCATCAATCCAGGTATTCCGCATAACCTTCTTATGAATAATAATATAGGAGCATGCTAGGATTGTTCATAGGCATAGCAATTTATTTTTGATATTCCAATTAACGATCCTTGGCAAACGGACTTCGTGATTCAGTTCATGAATCCCTTCAATATTTGCCCAAACGATGTGATATCAGCCCTTCTCTTCAAAGTCAAACTTGGTGGGAAAAAATTGAATAGAAACTTCTCTCTCAACTCTTCCCAAGTGAAAATATTTGATTTGTCCAAGCCTTCGAACCAATTCCTAGCACCATCTCTCAAAGAGAATGAGAATAACCGCAGCCGTATTTGATCTTGAGGCACTTGGTTGATCTTTATAGTATCAGTAATCTCCAAAAATCGAGAGATATGAACATTTGGATCCTCGGTTATGTGCCCCCCAAATTGGTTGTTTTGTATCATTTGGACCAATTGTGGCTTTATCTCAAATTGCGTGGCATTTACTCCTAACCGAAAACCTCCCGTTAACGGTTCACCTTGAAGTCGAAAAAGATTTTGTAATGGTCTCCTCGGACCATTCCTCTCATTGATCATAGCTTTCATCAACTCGAGTTACCTTTCCAACTCTTCTATCCTAACCGTGTCTTCTCCATGGTTAGCCATCTCAAAATAAATTTGAAT
Organism: Plectranthus barbatus; assembly: GCA_026898455.1. Taxonomy (NCBI): domain Eukaryota; kingdom Viridiplantae; phylum Streptophyta; class Magnoliopsida; order Lamiales; family Lamiaceae; genus Plectranthus; species Plectranthus barbatus. The sequence goes on along the minus strand of JAPKLW010002793.1, from coordinate 34,789 downwards.
ATGTGCTCTTCTTTCTTGAAGTTTCCTTGCCTCAAGCTCTCTAGCCTTTGATCGAGTGATCATAAACTACCTAGGAAAAATCCACAAAACCGATTACAAGTAAACAATCCAACAAAAACAAACAAACACAAATAACAAACAAAACAATGTTAGTAAAAATATTCACACAAACATTTCCTCAAACACCTAGCATACCATACTTCAACTTTCAATAATTCCACTAGACCTACTAAAAGAATCCCCGGCAACGGCGCCAAAAACGTGACGGTCGTGTGAAGTGACACACAATTTCATGTTAAATTATCAATCCGAGTTCTTTTTCAATTCGCTCTCGTGGAAACTATTTACTCGTAGGAAGGTGTATTAATAGCTGGGCAATACAATTGTCGTTGATTTTCTTATTCTATCAAGCTATGAATTGCAAACTAAACTACAAATGCACACAATCAAGCATTCAACAATTTGCAAACTTTACCAATCACTTACTTTTATCAAATGTTTGGGTAGATAAGAGTAATACGTCCGACAATATTATAAGAAAGTGAGTGTTTGTAAACTTCAATGGATCCAAATTAAATCTAGCTATGTTGTAAACGGATTTTAATTCCTATGAAGTTGAGCAACCGACTCTTATATTCGCTAGTCACTTGCTACGGATAACTAGCGGTAGAAGACTCTCGAAGTTGCAAACAGCTACGTTATTAACTCCAAGGCCACTCCCAATCGACCGTCGATTATTACCCTATAATCCTAGCCCCGTACATGGATTGGAACTAAAACTATATGATTATGCACTTTTCACGACGATTCCGTCCGCGTATTGGCTGCACCGTTCACATCAACTACCTATAGATTGGCTATTACCTACATCTAATAGGTATGAACAAGCTCAAGTGCAAATCAAGCCTTCATAGGAAAGTAAACAAGCATAGTAGATTCAATCCATCACAATATCCATATTACAACACTCACTTAGGAATTTAGTTCATCATACCTTGAATTAGAAGCAATACAAGTTGAGAAATAAGAATTGACATTACAAAGCATCAAGGTCAAAATTGATCTTCTACGATTGCCTTCGTTGAATCCAATCCACCTACTCTCCTTCTTCAAATTTCACCAAGACGATGGAATGTTCCTTGGTTCTCCTTGATTCAAGTGTGGAAGGAAGTGTAGAGATGAATCTAGATGGAAGTTCGTGACGGTTATTCTCAAATTGGGCAAAAGTTTTTCATTTAATTGATTTTCCCCCTTTTATAGACGAGCTAGCAGGGCCTCGGATCGCCCGAGCAGAAGTTGGCTCGCCCGAGCCTCCAGAAGATCCGCAGGGAAATGGGAAGCCCGACCTGGCTCGGCCGAGCCTGCCTCGCTCGGCCTCGCGAGGTCTCTGTTCTACGGCTCGGCCGAGCCTGCACACCGATCGGTCGAGCGAGCTCTCTGTCGGGCAGCTCGATCGAGCCTGCACACTGCTCGGCCTGGAAACTCCTCCAAGCTCCCGAAACTCCTCTTTTTGCACCGCTTGGGCAAACTTAGCCTCCTCGGACTTCATACTTGGACGATTTTCCTCCAAAACTCTCCAAAATACGCTATATTATGCTCAAAATGTATCCTACATCATTTCAAACACGAAAACACAAAAACAAGACAAAAGAACGACAAAAACATATGATATGCGGGTAAAATGGCCACAAACATGCATGCTCACACATAAAAAAATAGGTCATTTTACACACATATCAATGCACAGTGCCTTTTTACCTACTTCGGGTAAGGCTTTCGTCCTTGGTTGTACGTTCTGTCAGAACAGGCATCATTCGCAAGTATCTGCGTATCTCCTGCTAGGCATTATCGGAAAATGCTGGGAGTACTCTGCTAAGCCTTTCTGATTGCTAGGCTATTCTAGCAATCTGCTCTTCAATCTACTGACTCCTTCAGCATATGCGTCTTTAGCACTTAAGTCTTTATCTGTTGATTGCTAATGCTTAGCAATCTGCTAGAATGCTAGCAAATGCTGACTCCTTCAGCATTCTGCTATCACTTGCTTCCGACTGCTGACCACTTGTCCTTAGCAGTCTTTTCCTTTAGCATGTGATTGCTAACGCCTTAACAATCATTCTTCTTAGCACTTGATCGCAAACGTCTCTAGCAATCATTTTCGTCTGCTGATATCTCTAGCAGCTACCAACTGCTGAGAATACTTCTAGAATTCTGAAGTTGCTTGAACTTGATATTCTTTGTTCCATCTGTTGAATCCTTCAGCAGTCATCTCAAGCATTTCCTAATCTATTGCAACTCAATATTTTTCCTAAACAGGACATTACATTGGAGTTGCTAGACTATGCTAGAATTCAGCAATGATCGACCAACTAAATAAGCTTTGATTCAACAAAATTTTTACAATATTGATCCTAAGGGGGGAATTCGCAATTAATTCCCAACAATTATTATCATGCACCATTAATTCATCATAAGAGTTTTTATATACTTCGAAATTCCTCTTTACTTTGTAAGTTATTTTATGCACTATTATACAATGTTTTGAGTGTTTCTATATGCTATGAGTAGCTAGAAACCCTAGCTGGTTCTAGAGTTTGTTCAACGATCATGGATGCATGTTAGAGTAATTAACTCAGTTACTTGCAAGGTTTAATTTCCTAGTTTAATTCAATTGGATCTAGATTCAATGAAGGATCGAGAAATGATATTGAATCTTGGTTTATAGTTATCAATTGAAGGACTGAAAAGTTAAAATTGATAATAGGATAAGGATAATTAATACAATTGTTTTTATTTTGTATCAAAAAAGAAGAATTGATTGTAAGGATTAAAATCTGATGTTTTATTTAGATTGATTAATATTGAGTTCTCAAGACCAAGAGGAGATAGACACATATTATTAATCTAAGATGTAATTGCCTCACTCAGGAATTGTAATAATTGAATCTTATTTCCCACCTTATGCAAGTATGTGAATTTGAGTTAATTGGTTTGAATGTATTCTGATTGATTGATTGCCCTAAAATCTGTGCTTTTTATATTTGCTTTCCAAAACCCTTTAAATTCGATTCTTGTTATTTTTAAATTTTAAAACAAAAACTTAATTTCTATTTTACTCAAAAAATGAATTTTGAAACTGTGATTCGTACATAAGGTAATTTCTATATACAACTCATCGTGGCTTTGACATCTATATTTATTAATTATTTGACATTGTGTCTACAATTAATATGTGGGTTTCAAAGAGATCATGGCTACACCAATCAAGAGAATTTATCCATTCTCATGAAGCTTTGGTGGAACTCGGTAGCGTATCCTCACCAGATCTCCGAGGAGCAAGGAATACAAATCAGAAGATCAGATCTATTATAACACAGTAGCATTGATGGGATCCGTGACCCTGAATCCATTGCCACTATCATCCGAATTCAAAAAATCAAAAGTTGGAGTTCAGGTATTCCATAAATATATCCTCTATAATTAAATATTAGGAGCATGCATACGGTTCACCTAGTTTATTTAATCTGTATTTATTTTTGATACGCTAGGAACGATCCAATGGGCTAAAAATAAAAGATAATTCACATTGTTTGTTGTAGACTCAGATCCTACATTGTGTTATCTAAAGGTAACTATAGATATTTTTTTCAATCGTTCTTTATGTACGTGCCTACATTAATCCGCTTATTTGTTTCAAATATGCCTAGTACTACTTAACTCATTAATTCAATTGTACACAATTCCTTGACTTGTCTGAATTTTCCTGTATGGTAAAGAGATATTGTCAAACTTTTGGACACTTTTTTGATACTATACTCACCATGAAGGTCTAGATCACAACCCAAAATTGACGGAAAGATAACACAATGACATGACTCGAACTGATACGAAGGGGAATTCCAACGCTTATGAAGTTGACCGTTAGAAAACCACAGGCAAGATCGAACAGGAACAACTACGACCCAAAAATCAACTCGGCTCACAAAAATGCCAAAAATGGCTACAGAATTCCGTTTGATAAGTCAAAATTCAAATTCTAAAGCTCTTAGAGTTCGTGAGTCTTCAGGAAATATTTATGAGATAATCTCACAAATTTTATTAAATTGCAAACTGAATTACTATGAAAATATGAAGCCCTATTTATAAAGAAAAAAATAAAATCTCTGAACCTAATCTAACTAGGAAAATAAAACGAAATTTAAACATCTAGAAGGAAATAAATATGAATTAGAAATTAATTAAAACAAACTAAATTAAAACTCAAAATTAGTTCTCCAATTAATTTTATACCGAGATCTCTATCAGTACCTGAGCTAGAATATGACAACAAAAAGTGTGTAAGGAATGAATACCAGTCCTAAGAGATTCAAAAGGACCGGCCTGTAAGGGCTGACCACTCTGATACCACTTGTTGGTCCCAGTTTATCGGAGTATAAAGTATATACAAAGCAAAAATTAAATTGTTTATTCAGTAAGTTTGCACTTATCCAAGCCGAGAGTGACGTGTCAGCTGAAGGGATTTGTGAATTGAATCACTTAATACAATAGCCTGGATCGTTAATTGGAATATCAAAATAAATTGACATGCCTATGATTAATCCTAGCATGCTCCTATTGATTATACATTAGGGGGTTTTACGGAATACCTGGATTTTAGATCCTGAAGAACATAGTGCGTAGAGATTTAATCCTTGATCCTGTTTCTTGCGCACCAAGATTTATTCCTAATAGAAAAAGGAATTAAATCTATGAAATTAAAAAATTATTTTCGAAAATAAAGACGGAGAGAAGAAAGAACACGATCCTCCTGATCTGATTTGTATCCCAACTCCAATCCGAATATCTGGTGAAGATTCCCTTCGGATTCCTTGTCAGTTGAGAAGCAGAATTTCCTCCTCGTTTTCTCAGATATAGTAGATCACACAAAGCTCCCAAATACTGGTTTGCTTGTGTTGCAACATATGATCTTCTGGTGTGTTGTGATCTGAGAAACTGAAGCCTATTTATAGGAAATTCTGGATTTCTATTGGGCCTGAGTTTTCATGGGCCAGACCATGGACTAGAATTCAAATAGCAAATAAGGTCTATCAATTAATTAATTCTCATATTAGATCCAGAATATAATTAATTAATTAATATTGATTCATTCCACCAGAGAATCAATATTGTCGTACCTATTTGCTACCACGTTGTGAGGAACGGGTTGCATAGGCTCGGTATATCCCCACATTTAAGATTAAAGACATTCGTTAATTAATTTAGGCTCTGACAAGCCATTTAATTAATTAACATATTTTATTCCTGAGTCAATCCACTCAACCATTTTCACTTATGCTTGAACTTAATCAGTCTGCAGGACTTTAGCATAACAAACCTTTTGAGCTGCTCAGGGAATGTCACCATCCTATACTGGATGTGGTTTCCTAGTTCCGGTACCAGACAATCATACACAAACTGCTATCACCCAAGATACAGATATACAAGCCCAATTAAAGTCTTTCACTACAACTCAAAATGATACACAATTTGTATATACTTTTGTACCTTCATATAGGTTTAGGATCTCTTCAAACCATCATGATCTAGATTCGTTTAATGTCAGATAAAGAAATCGATCTTAACTTAGGTCCTTATAAATACATAAACCCCGTACTAGCATATCTAGCCATCTAAGATAAGATGCTTATCACCGCGTATACTGCAGCCTACATCGATAGTCTATCCTGGGACTGTCTCAGTTGTGATAACCATTTATATTTCACTAAGTCAGACGATCCATACAATCTTCCGTGATCTACTACACATTGTATGATCTCCCTATCGACGAGATAAGAGGATAAGCGCGTTTGCGATACATGTTTGTTAATTCAGAGAAGAGATGAACATACAACATTTATGATTCCCAGTATATTAACCAATCGACCTTGTACATAATATACCAATAATAATGCTTTCAGTATATAAATCCATCAATCTCCCACTTATACTGAAAGCATTATACAAGTGCTTTCCAGAGTATAACGCACCTAAACTAATCTAACTATTAAATCAATCATTCTACGTGGCTTGTCAAATCATATTCAGGTACTTAGTGTCAATTAGGCTAAGTGTCAATATTCAATGTATACTACAACACTTGTGAGTTGAGTTTTAAAGTATAAGTATGCTGACAAATAGGGAAAGCAGTAAATCACAAACAGATTTATAGTGGTTCGAACTAAACTGTCATACGTCCGCTATTCAAACTCTCGGTCTGGTAATCCACTAAGTTTAGAACTATTACAAGTGCTCCTATGATCTATAGCTTGTCGGTGCACGCCTTGTCCATCGATCCACTACCGTACTCGAGTGTGGGTGCACCACTTAGCCTCCTCGTAGCTAGAAAGGGGTGTTTATAGTTACCCCGTGAACTATCTTTTCGACGGTAGGGTGGCCGTAATAGTCAAAGTACATGATGTACTTGACTGTTGTAGTGTTTCTTCTAAAGAAAGACTACCAAGAAATAACTCAAGAATACCGAGATTTTGAGTCTCGTGTTCACTTGGGCGACATACAGAGAAGCTAAAAAGCCTCGAAAGTAAGCTTAGATAGTGTTAGCTTTTGCATACACTGTAAGACTTTTTTTGTATGAGTTTGCAGATAGTATACATCGTGAATTTGTAACTCGTCACCTTCTTCCATTGATTTCTTCGGTATTTATAGCCATGAGATCTGAAGGCTTGAAATAATTGTCCGTTATAGATAAATTGGAAGTTTTCAATCGAATGTCTTTATTGGTTGATGTGTTCAGCGTGTGGGTGGTGCTTTAACAAAAGTTATGTGTCTGCTCCGCCTTTTTCTGACTTTGACAGTGACGGTTCATCTTTTTGTCAGAACGATAGTATGTTACAAATATTGTTACAAATATTATAACCCCTTGGTCTCAATTGTATGTATTTTTATTTTGGTGCATCAAAGCTTAGTCAATCTAGTGTCTAACAACTTGTATCGAGTCGAATTGTCAAAGTCCTGTATAGGATACACTTACTCAAGTTGTAATAAAATTAGAATAGAAGATCGAAGAGTGCTGAAAGTATCAGCAGATTTGAAGATTGAAGAATGCTGAAGGAATAAGCATATCTGAAGATTGCTGAAGACGCTAGTAAAAGCCTAGCAAACACAGAAGAATGTTGGACATGGCTAAAAGAATGTTGAACGATTGAAGCAAACATGTTGCTGAATCTCAGCAAGACTGTTGAGATATCAGCAGACTACCAACTGCCAGCAAATGCACAACATCTATCAACACACAATACAAAGTCATGAATCAGAAGGATCCAAATCACAAGGAAAACCGACTAATCAGAGTGAAGAATAATCAACATACAAAAGGATAGTTTCTAGATTCAAACTGAAAGATCCGTTCTGACAAAGACGGCTAAGATAAGGAGATCGCCAATCACGGAGGAAGTAGACCTGAAGAGTCTATGTGCTTCGCAGAAAAAGGACGGAGATTGGCAAGCAGACACTTTGTGTCTAACGGATAGATTCAAACAGCCGTTTGAATCTTCACCTATAATTAGGTGTTATCAAAGGGAGATTGAGAGGTTCCAGAAAATTCTACAACAGAGAAAATAGAAGAGATCTAAATTCTCCCAATCCCACGCGAACACGCATTTGAGCTTGTACTTGATTGAAGCTTTATAAAAGCTTCCATATTCAAAGCTCGAGACCTCTGAAGTATTACTTCTTAGGTTATCATTGAGATTCTTTCTATCCTAGAAAGAATCTAGCCGTCACCTTGCTCTGCAAGCGTGATTATCAGGGTCTACTGCCAAACATGGAAAGGTTCTGAGAAGAACTATAAAACTCCCAAGGTCGACGTCCGAGGAGAAGGGAGGTTTGTCCTCACTCTAAGGAGTGCCAAAGTGAAGATTAAAGACCAAGGTGCTTGAAGGAGCGCGCTGACCAAAAAGAGGAGCTGCTCAACGTTAGAGATCAAGCCTGACCTTGTAATTCAATCTATAGTGAATTTTCAGTCAGGAGGATTGAAGAATGGACGTAGAACAATTGTTCGAACCACTATAAACCGCATGTTCATTTACTACTTTCATTTCATTACGATTTGCTTACTTTGAAACTCAACACACCAAGTGTTGAAGTATAATCTACAATAAATCTAACGAATACTCGAGCTTAAACACATTTGATAAAAACTAGCTTAGTCGTGACCTTAGCAAGACAAGTGCAAGATATTATTAAAACTTCCGCTACATATATAGATACTCTAATCAGGGACCAACACAATATTTGCCAGTTTAATGAATCCTGGACTGGTTGTCCTAGGTAACAAAATTTGGTGTTTTGTGATTGCAAACTGTAAGGCTTCTCCAATCCTCAAAGTTTGTACTTCTTTAGTACATTCCTCAAGCAATTCTTCTTGTCTTCGTGTGTTGGGACCTAGACTATGAAGTGATGACATTATCCTTTGAAGTATACTTGGTCCTTGTGCTGCTAAGTACGGTTTGATTGATTGCACCATACTTGTTGGATTCGTACTCGACAAAATCCATACTTCCGCTAGACTCATGATCATCCAAACTTGTAGAGTTTACTGCATACTTTAGCCTGTTGAGTCTTTCACGTGTACTAGACTAATTGACCAGTCTAGTTTCCACATTAGTGTCAGCTTACAACTCGATAAAATAACATATACAGGACTTTACATTTTTCATCTAAGCTGAAACTATCTAAGATAGCTATTACATATTTTGACCCACCAACACATAACATAGAAGGAAGGATATTTCTATCGAATTTCCTAACAATCATTCTTAGGGTATCAAAAATAAATCAGAAGGAATAAACCAGGTGAACCCTATGCATGCATCTAATATTTAATTGCAGATGATGGATTTACAGAATACCTGAACTTCAGCTTCTGATCTCTAGATCTGTATCGCGGGCAATGGATTACGAATGTGGGGATCTTGATCAATGTTGTAGTGTTCCAACAATTCTGATCTTCTAATTTGTTACCTTACTCCTCGGAAATCTGGTGAGGATGCACTACCAAGTTGAATCAGAAGATCGAAGTAAATAATCACTTTCTCCCTTCTTGATTAGCTGTCTGCCCTCTCTCTCTTTTCTCTCAATTTTGTACTGATGTATTGAATTATGTATTGTGTGTAATCAATATTGATCAGATAGAGAGAAGGGATTTATATAGTATTAGGGCTTGGAAAACCCTAATGCTAATGGGCTCTGAGCAGTTTGTGGGCCAGACCAAAGATCAAATGCAAATAATAAAGTGGACCCTCCTTATTAATTAAATCCATATCCAACCCAGAACATAATTAATTAATAAAATATTATTTTACCTTCACCGCTGAAACAATGTTGGCTCACCCATTTATTACCACGTTATTTGGAACGGGTTGCATTAAACTTGAATGATCCAAATATTTAAAGTTCCGGACATTCATTAATTAATTTGGCCTATGATAATCAACCACAATTAATTAATCTCTTATTTCCTGAGTAGTACAACTCACTTCTTTTCACTTATGCCCGAATTAATAATTGATCCTGCAGGGTTTAGCATAATAAATCTTGTGAGCTCCTCAGGGAATGTCCCCATCCTAAAACAGATATGCTTACCTACATGTCTAGCCTATGCAGGCCATACACAAACTGCCACACCAAAGATGCAGGTATTAAAGTACATGTAAGACTCACCACCATATCATGTCAAAGTTTGGTCAACTTGTGTTTGCCCCTTAGCCTTCCATTACGTTTAAGATTATAACAAGTATCTAGAGGTCTGGCTCATTCATATGTTAATAGAATGACACATCTCACTATTGATCCCATCAATACATAAAGATGTACTGACACATCGAGTAGCTAGGATAAGCACACTTACGAACTGATGTATCGCAGCCTAAATCGATAGCCAATCTAGGAACTATCTGAACTATGATACTGTTTATATCTGGCAAGGTCAAACGATTCATATGATCCTCTGTGATTAGGGGTGGCAATTGTTGACCTGACACAACAACCCGACATGAACCCGACAAGATAATAATAACACGAACACGACCTAATACGAACCCGACCCGAAACACAATAATAATCAAACACAGGTAAATTTTTAGCACTACACTAAAATCTAAAAATCTTGTATTCAACACGATAACCTGACACAAACCCGACATGAAAATTAAGAGATAAACCCGACACGAACACGATAAGGCCTCACACAAACCTAACACAAATGATACAAATAGCCACCCTCATATGTGATCTCCTACACAGCATATGATCATCCCTATAGGCAAGATAATAGGATATTATAGTTCGTATCGTATGTTAGTTTTATCAGATAGCGACTATGTAGATGTAACACATTTATGAATACTAGTGTATCAAACGAACACAGTTAATCATAAATCCTTTTAGTATACAATCCCAACAGTCCCATACCTCCCTCATGGTTGTCATCATGGCCACTTGCATGAAAGGTCCTCCGGCAGTGCTCGGATGAGGTGCGATCTCGCTTCTTATCAATTTGGGCGTCAACTTCTGCTCCTTTCCTTAGGCTTAAATGCCTCCCAAACACCTTGATCTTCCATCATGGCTTGAACACAAATCAGCCAACTCGTGTTGTTCGTGTTTAACAACTACGGGTACTGGAACGTACCACCGCTTTGCTACTGCGCCTCGCTATCACAATCGACATTTTATCCCACCGAATAATTTTAAGCATGTACCAGTGCTCGGGTACCACTTGTTGGCCAAAAGGATCTTACACCTAAAATCTAAACTTGAGAGATAAAAACAAACAACATGCAGGAAGGCAAAAGGAATGAAGAAGCAACAAACTCACACAAATGAGAGAAGAAAAACTTTTGGGGAAAATCTTTATTCTAATCTGAAGAAAGCAAACTACTTGTGATGATTTAACAATAAAAAACATCTCCTATTTATAGTACTCCCAAGAAACTTATGAGTCCTCCTACCACTAACTCAAAAATTATTATGTAACTAACTACGCATCATCTCACAAATTTGTAACTGCACAAAGCATTAAATCGAATTCTTTGTCATGTGGCAGGATTAATTCAACAGTGGACGACTGTTGCTAATGACGTCAAGGCATTCACCAATAACGGTTGTCTATTTTGAAATATCGATGATGAGATTATTAGCTGAGCACCTGTCACACAAATCACAAATCATCAACTGCTGCATCTCCTCCTTTATTTTCTTCCTGATTCTCGCTCACATTCTTCTTCTCTACCTTTTGTCGGCTGGGACTATGTTGTCGATGCCTGGGCTAATTTCTTTGCACTGTAAATGTTCGATTATCCATATGTGAGAGGAAAGATTTTGTGTAGATGGGATCTTGATCCTCGGCCCCTGAGCATTGCGCAGGTTAGAGTTTCTTGCAGAATCTCATCCTTTTGTGAGATGTTTTGCTCTAGAACAATGGTGCGATATTGGAGTTGTGCTACATTGATTTGAAAATTATTTTTTATGCAATACATGTTTTTTGATAATTTGCTTGTTAGAGTTAGGTTGTCTTTATGTGCATTTCATTGCTGCGCACATATGGGGTGTACTGGCTAGCTGATTTGTAATAATTCTTGAACCAATGTGTCATCCACATTGATTCTTTGGGACTGGGATCCATTCATTATCACGTTTGGCTGAGCATTTATTGGGGATAAATTTGATGTATATGATTTGAAGTATTGCTTATGAGTGAATGCTTTGGGTTTTGATTTTGTTTGATTCAATTTTTCTTTTTGGGATGGTTGAACCCTTCAACTAGGGTTGGTCACTCGTATGATCGAGATGTATAAGTCGTTGCCTTGGGTATGCCCACGTTTGTGTAGATTAAACTCTTTATTTTCTTTCCATTTGCTAAAATGTTTGATCAAGTTGGGAGTGTGGTCGTTCTTTGAAAATGATGTATGTCATAGTTCTAATAATATTAGAAGTGATGTATTATTTTAATGTAAATGATGTAATTCTTTTTTTAGTCTAAATAATGTATTAAGATTTAATTCATTAAAATGATGTATTCTTTACTATAAATTATTTAATACATTCATTTGTTCTAAATAACGTATTAACATATGAAATAATGTATTTAATTCATTGAAATTATGTATTGTTTTACAATAATCAATCTTTCATTCTAAATAATGCATTAAAATATAAAATGATGCATTTAACTCATTCAAATGATGTGTTTATTGAAATAAAGTAATAGTTTTTAAACAAGGGAAACAAATGATGTATTTCATTTACAGAAATGGTGTATTTTATAAACAAAGATGCAAGTAATTACTTTTATGATATTGATCAAAATGATGTATATATATTTTTTTTTTTACTTCAAAATGATGTATTTGTTTACTTTAAATGATGTAATTATTTTTTAATGATTTTTATACTATTGTGTTATAATTATGATTCTTTTTGTTTCAGAAGTATGTATGATTTTACTTTAAATGATATATTTATTTATTGCAAACGATGTTTTTTTTTTTTGCAATGGTTGATTTTTTTTTGTTTTAAGTGATTGATTCTTTCACCTAAAATGATGTAATTCATTTTTTAATGTTTTCTATTCAAAACCTTTTATAGTAAATTCATTTTTTTTCAAAATAATTTATTCGTTGAGTGTAAAATGTATTCACATTTAATACAGTTTTTCTTTATTTTATTCAAAATTTTGTGCTAAATGGACAATAAGCATGGACAAACAAAAGAAATAGGTTCATACGTTTGTACGAAAAGTAAATAGGGTCATCTGTATGTATTCTATTGATAAATTTGTAAGCTAAAGTAATAATTTTTTTGTTTAAAAATGATGTGTTCTCAAACTGAAAATAATGTATTTACTTAATGTAAATGATTTACTATTCTATTCTTATAAAATATATTCCTCTTTTCAGTATTAGTGATTTTTTTTTCTTAAATGTTGTATATATTTAATGTAAATAATGTAATCATATAAATTACTCAAATAATATATATTTTTATTAGAATGATATATTTTGTTTTAGTAAATGATGTTTCAGTCTTTATATAATTAATAATGCAATTTATTTTTTAATGTTTATTATTAAAAATAACAATGGTTTTTTTTTTCTTAAATGATGTAATTGACTTTCTAATAAATTCTATTCAAAAACTTGTGCTAAATTCATAATTTTTAATATGTTGAAATGACGTATGATTCTGTTCATAAATAAAAGATTGATTTTTTCAGTAATAATGATTTTTTTAAATGATTTATTCTTTTATTTTAAATGATATAATTCACTTTCTAATATATTGTTGGTACCCGATCGAAGTGTTTATATATATAACGGAGGTATTAATAATGTCTTGCATTTATCTTGCTAGGGTCTCGACTTAGCAAATGTTTATCAAATGTGTTTTAGCTCCAATATTCGTTAGATTAATTGCAGATTATACTACAACACTTAATGTGTTGAGTTTTAAATATGCGCACACACAATATAACGAAATAAAGCAGTAAGGAACACAAGTATTTATAGTGGTTCAAACAAATATTCTACGTCCACTCTTCAGTCCTCTGACTGAAAATTCACTATTCGATTGATTACAAAGTCATGCTTGATCTCTAACGTTGAGAAGCTCCTCCGTCTGGTTAACGCGCACCTTCAAGCACCTCGGTTTTCAATCTTCACCTCGTCGCTCCATAGAGTGAGGACAAACCTCCCTTCTCCTTGGACGTCAATTGTTGGGAGTTTTATAGTTCTTCCCAGAACCTATCCTTGTGACGACGATTGCCCGTGATAATCTCGCTTGCACATCAAGGTGACTACTAGATTCTTCCTGGGATAGAAGCAATCTCAATATTAACCTTAGAAGTTAAACTTCAGAGGTCTCGAGCTTCAAGTATGATAGCTTGTGAAAAAGCTTCAATCAAATACTAGCTCGGATAAGTTCGCGTAAGGTTGAGAGTGTTTGGATCTTCTCTTATTTTTTCTGTGAATAGAATTTTGCGAACTTTTGAATCATTTTTGGATGACACCTATTTCTGTGAAACGGTTATTTGAATCTTATCCATTAGACTCAAAGGGATTACTCGCCAATCTCTGCTCTTCATTTTTCTGCAGCGCACAGAGACTCTTCAAGTCTCCTTCATCTCTGATTGACGTAGCTCCTATTTGTAGTCGTCTTTGTCAGAACGGATCTTTTAGTTCAATATCAAAATTGAAACCTCTGTTGTGTCTGTTGAATGTTTTTTTCTCTGATTCGTCAGGTTTCTTTCTGATCCGATCCTTATGATTTACGACTTGTGTTTTTCTTGATTGTTGTTGAATGTTTGCTGGCGGTTGACATACTGTTGACATCTCAGCAGGCTCGCTAAGATCTCGCAACATGTTTGCGTTACTTTTTCAGCATTCTCTTGAGTGCGTTCAGCATTCCTCCGTGTTTGCTAGCCTTTACTAGCTTCTTCAGCAATCTTCAAGTCTGTTGTTGATTCTTCTTTTCTAGTTCTATTACAACTAGAGTATACATGACCTATACAGGACTATTACATTATGAATCGATACTAAGTTGCTAGAAACTAGATCGGCTTGAGTTTTATTGTACCAAAACTTAATAAACATTCATTGACAATCAAGGGATTTTAATATTTCTAACAATATTCCTAGCAATTTCCCCCTTTTTGGTGCGATCAAAGCCTCAATCCTGTCCTTTAATTCTAGCTGATCATGGGTAAGCTTATTACTGAGATTACAAGGTTTTCTTATCAAATCTATTCTCAACATCTCAACTCTCTTAGACTCAGTATGGTTCCTAAATGTTCCCCCTCAAAATATCAAGGGTGTTTCTCGATTATATAATTTGCTTCAAGTAAATGGCATTCAAATCATTTATCAGAAAAGCACGTAGCACATTCACACAACATATCAAGCAATCATAAACGAACATATCACACACATCTTCGATCCACGGAGTTTTCTGATTACAATGAGAGTGTAATTTCAGCTAGATCAATTAATTCAGCGTTGGACAATAAGATGTTGTCTTCAACCTGGGTTCGGTTCCATTAGAAATATCATGTCATGAAGTACAGGAAACACATACCCAAATCAAAAACATTTTGTTTTTAGGACTAGAAGACTGATAAAGTTTTGAGAGATTACTTCTTGGTCGTTGAAGAGTCTAAATCAGCAGCATTTTTGGCACCCGAGGAACCGGCGGTGGTCTTCTTCACGTTCTTGAGAGTCTCGAGCGTTACCTACATGAAGTTGTCTAGTACTGCCTCTCTCTCTCTTTTCTTCTGATTTTCTCCTTCTCTTCGATCCTTCTTCGTTCTTCTCTCTCTTCTTCTTCTTGTTGCATTCTCAAATCTTCTTCCAGTTTTTTTCTGGCTTCAAGGCACCAGAATCTGTCTTCTTGCTCCTTCAGTCTCTCTTGCTCCTCTCCTAATCTATTCTCTTCCCCCTCTTTGGTCATAGCAAAAAGTCCCGTGGACAAGGTCTCAAAGTTGTCCTGTAAAGTAGTGTGCAGTTCTTCATTTGCCTCAATCACTTGATTTTTGACTTCCGTATCGGCACAATTTGCTCTCCAATGCTCCGTCCTACCATCGTATGTATGAATCGCTGGAGGTCCCTCTGATAAGTGCTGGAGCTCAAGGGCTTTATTGTCATGATTTAGGGTACCTCTGATAGCACAATTTGATTCTGGGCAATAAGCATGATGGTCGTGGTGGCCAGTGCTTGAGACGAAGTGGATGGTAGAGCAACATTGACTGATGTGGCAGGTTCATTCTCCCTAACTCTTTCTTCTTCAACAGTGATGGGAGAAGGAGGCCTAAAGCTATAAATTCTGGATGACTTGTTTGCTAGTTGAGTATGGATGCTCTCCTTAAACTTTAACATCTTCCTCCAACTTCCTTCTCTCTTTCGTGCGGCTTCTTCTTCTGCTAACTTGGTTTTCAACTCAGCAGTTGCGGCTATCTGTCTTCTTGTTGTTGGGGATTTGAAGTGCTGAGTAAATGGTGGAGAGTCTTCAGCAGCGTACTCGGGTGGTGGCAATGAGCGATATCCTGTGAGCGCTCTGTGTGCCTTAATCTTCTGCATTCTAGCTTCAACTTTCTTTTCCGTGTACTGCCTCTTGGATGTCTGATCCATCAAGTCGTCTGCCCATTCCTCTTTATTTCGCTAGTAGTTGAGACCTATCCTGGCCATCATAATCGCGCGGTCATCATTCTTCTCATCTCTCATGGTGGTAAGAGGACACCAGTTAGCAATCCTCTTTGCTTTGAATTTCCTGTCAGGTGAAGCATGGGCACTCTCAGTGTTTCACCTCAAAACATGGATTCACCATCTGCAAGCAGCACACTTCCTTTGGCATCCCTAGTGTTTCATGTATTCTCCTCATCATCAATACTAGGGATGTCACTGATGGATATACCTGACACTTAGGGAAAGGTAGGAATTGGAATGAGTCTTTTCCAAAGTGACTCAATGGTGCCTTCAAGCACGGAGGTAGTATCTGCTTCTGAATGCTGTCCTGGAACGGTAAATAGATCCATCCCCAATGTGCATAGATACTGCTTATTTCGTGCTCGCACGCTTGCAGTGAGATTTGCTTGCAATCTTTCTCTGGCTTCAAAATCCAAGGAGGTAGTGGCATTTTCTTCCATCGGTGTCTCTTCAGCAATGCTCTCATCAGCCTCCATCTTCTCTGCTGTAGTGATGGCTTGCTGAACACCTTCCTGTATAGCTACCTCAGGTTTCGTTGTACCCTCAACTTTTGTCATCTCAAGGTCAGCATTCTCCTCATCTGCTGCCTTATCTTCCTTTTCGGCAATCGGGATTTGGTTCCCTTCCTTCACTAAATCGTACTCTGTCAAAATCGTAACACCTGGCCTTCTCCTGGCGCAGTCAGTTGTTTCTCCTCAGTTCCTCTTTCAACTACAGAACTGCTTCATCCTTGTGCAGCAGTCTGTGACAAAACCTTTTCAACATTGACCTCAGCACTTACGCTTCCCCCTTGATTGGTGGTGGGCTTAATGGCCAGGGTAGTAGAACTCCTTTCCCCTTGCGTAGGAGTCTGAAGCTTCCTTGATTCCATGAGTGCTTCTCAATTCATCCTGCATCGGATATGGCATCTGGATTCACAATCCTTTCTTCAAAGTTTCTAACCTTAGTTTTTCTTTTCGCGGTCTGTGCCTTCTCGACGTCCCTTTTGGTGATGCGTCTATATTTCTCACCACCTTGAACCTTGGCGTTGTGCTTGGCTTAGCTAGCCATGACTTGTTCGTATTGAGCATCCCTTTGCTCAAGAGTCGTCTGCAGTTTAGTTTTATCAAATTCCTTCTATTTGTGTGCCCTTTTCAGCGCTTTCTCCTATCGCCTCTTCTTCCGCGACTCCTCTTCATCAAAGAATTCAAGCCTTCTTTTTGCATGATTGGAGGCTGGCTCAACGGCTCTGACTCACTTTCCTTGATGATATCGGGAATTGGTAGAAATGAGTCTACAACTGGCACTGTGATTTTTATTGTTGATCTTTAAAAGCGATCATGCTTTCCCTTCTTCTTGGCTTGCTCCACATCACCTGCTGGCTTGCTCCTTTTTTGCTGAGGGCTTCTTACCAAGCGCCTCGTCTTTGCAATAGTTGGCACAGGGGGTTGACTAGATTCCAACTGAGTGATGTCTACTAAGCTTTCCTATTCTTCAAACTGAGCATCATGTTTGATATGTGTGTAATTTGCATGATTTTTGGGATGTGAAGTGAAT
>JAPKLW010002793.1:0-16999 GCA_026898455.1 Plectranthus barbatus | reverse complement strand
GTCTTCGTGTTCGATAAATTTTACTTGATAAAAAATACTGCAATCAATGTTCTACTTTCCTTCTCTCCTCCTCAATTTCCTCTGCAGTGAGTGGAATAGCAGTTGGCAGGATAACATGTCTTTGGTAGGGGTCTTTTTCGTCAGAAACTGGTTCTTCGGAGTTGACATTTCTCTTTCCCTTTGGAATAAGTGATTCCTTGTAATTCTTCGACGGTTGTTGTTTCTTGGTTGGCGGTATGTAGTCGGAATGCAACAAATCTTCACCACTGCAGCGCTTCCCTTCTGGTATGATTCCCTCAAGAAAAAGACTAATCTTGAGCCCAAATCCCACATCCTGTGTGAACATATGATCTGTCTTAATGTTCTTGTTCTTGTACACATGCACTAGCCACTTGGTGTAGATGAATTTTGCCCAATTCTCTCGGACTTTGTTGGTCCCTGATCAGAGTACGTATAAATGTGCAGTGGAAGTTTTTACAAGCAATTGCAGTCTAAAACTTGGGGGGGGGGTCAGTTTCCCAGTTAAGGATTATAAAAACTATGTTAGCCGAGCAGTTTTAATTAAACAACTTTCATATATACACTTCAAAACTTTAGCGAAGTGTTGAAGGTTTCAAAACTCAGTTTAGAATTGTGTAAGATAAAGGTACGGAAAACTGTAAATGTGTTAGGATATTTATAGTGGTTCGGAGCCTTAAATCCTACGTCCACTCTTCGGAAATTAATCCGGTAATTTACTAAGAAGATGAAGTTTACACTCCTCACGATCTATAGCC
This sequence comes from Plectranthus barbatus, assembly GCA_026898455.1. NCBI lineage: Eukaryota > Viridiplantae > Streptophyta > Magnoliopsida > Lamiales > Lamiaceae > Plectranthus > Plectranthus barbatus. The sequence continues at coordinate 16,223 of JAPKLW010002793.1, read as the reverse complement.
AATCACCATGAAAACCACCGTTCGCAGCAAACTGGATCACTCGCCCAGGTAGATGATCTTCACTCCTTCTTTAGTTCCTTGAAGCCAGGTAACACCGTTCGCAAGTTGCTTCTTGAACTATCTCCACAGTTTTCTTCAGACCCTCTATCTTGACAGTTTTGTCCTCAAAAACTGTTCCACAGTTTTTGGTGGTTTGCCTTACCCGAACTATTACAACTCGATTATCCTATACAAGGATTACATGAAGTAATAACTCTAAGGACTAACCTTGGTATTCAGTTCTTGACAAATCATAACATCAAATTAAAGGTGTGATTTCTACATCAATACCTAACAATTTCCCCCTTTTTGATGTTGTCAAAACTATACCATCCAAGTCGAAATGATAATGCAATTGCTCTGAGTTTATAAGATATGAAAATCTAACACTTACTCAGAACTGTGCTTCCTCTAGATTTGACCTACTCTAATTGATCTTCCCTCTGAATAGGAGAGATATTACTCAATTAATATAAATCAAATTAGAGTGATAATCAAACTGCTGATCACACATGAATATGTGTATTCAGCTAAAAGAGTATTGATAAGTTCATTATTTCACTCACTTATCTATATTATTTTCTACTATTTTATGTAGTTTTATTAAGTTTACATATATAATTCATGCATGAGTCTATTATATGTGGTGTTATGCTTGGCATGGTGCGTTTTTGCAAGATTAAGGCTAAATTCACTAGAAAACCGTTCCAAAAGCAGTGACATGCAAGAGTAGCTGTGAAGAGTTTCTCCACACAAGGGATTCAGGCTATTGGCGCATGGAAATTGATAGACCTTCAAGTTAGCTTTCCAATATAACTAGAATCGGGTCAATTGGAGTTTGGGAGTGAAAGTTATGGCCGAAACCGTGAGACCGCGCAGATCGACTTCGACGAAGGCGAGAGTCGACCTCGACCAAGGTGAAGACATGCACGTCGACCAACGCTCACCCATCTCAGTCGAAGTGCGGCCAATCAGCGAGATTTTTATCAAATTCGAATCAAATCATATATCAAGCCCTAGACATGATAGGATACACATCCACAACTATAAATAGCCCTTATTTTAGAGTTTTACACATCCTGGATCATACTTTACAACTTTGAACATTCAGCATACTTTATTTTTCCTGCAAGAACCTTTATTTTCTTGTAAGTTGTTTTTATGCACTTTAATAATATGTTTGTTTTTTGTTTTCTATCTGCGATGCGTGGCTAGAAACCCTAGCGGGTTCTAGGGCAACAAATATCAATCAATTGTATATTTAATTTATTAATTTTGAAATGCATGGTTTTGAATTCCTATTTGAGTTATTAGGATTTAGAATTAACAAGATCGAAAGATAAAATTGATTCTATGTTTATAGTTGTTAATTGAATGACTGAAAAGAGAAAATTAATAACAGGAAAAGGATTCAAATAAAATTAAGAATATTTGTCCTAGGGGAATATAGTAATTGTAAGGTTAATCCAAGTAATTATAAAAGGTCTATTAGTATTGTGTTTTTTAGGCCGACAAAGCATATACATTCACATGCTAGTAACCTAGGCTATAAGTGGCTGACCAAGAAGTTATACTATATTATGATTTCCCACCAATGCAAGTTAATTAATTGATATGTGTTTTGATTGATAGTTCGCCCTAGAGTTTGAGTCCCTTTAATTTGATTTACTAAAACTCTTTAATTTTCAGTTCTGTTTTCTTTATTTTCAAAAACTCAAAACCCTGATTTATATAGACTCAAACAATAGATCTTGGGATTACATAAAATAATTTTGTTATACAATTCCTCTGGGTTCGACAACCTTAGGGTACTTTTATAAATTTATTTGCCACTATTCTGCAATTTATCTGTAGAAATTACAGTGATCAAATTGGCGCCGTTGCTGGGTAATTGTTAGATATTATTTTCGTACTAGTTTATTTTAGGATTAATTGGATTGAGTTTGCATTTTTAATTTCATGTGCGTGTGTATGATTTTTGACCTCGACTTCGATCAATGCCTGCCCGCGTCGATCGACATCAAGAACTTACGAGCATTGATCGACACACCCGTGGTGGTCGATGTCGAGCTAATTTTTTCCTATTTTCTCTTTCAGGTGGTGCATGAACACTAGGTCTCGAGGGAAGCCACTTGAAGCCTTCAACCCGGAGATAGGAGCCTCTTGCCGGAAGAAAAATCGGAAGGAAAATATAGATCTATTGGAAGATCGAAACCCACAGGAGGTTGACCCAGATATGCCCCCACTGTAGAACACCGATGGACATCTTACAGCGGGGGATGCTCTGACTCTCATCCAGGAGATGCACCAGATGCGAGAGGCAGTTCGGCAGCTGACAGCTGAAAGAGAGATTGAAAGAGAGGCTGCACGAAGAAGGCAAGAAAGAGAGAGACAGCATGATTCGGATGATGAGGATCTGAATGCGATGGGGAGAAAGTACAAGCTGCAGCCCGACAATGGGGGATTCAATATTGGCGTTGATGCCAATAATTTTGAACTCAAAATTGGGCTAATCCAGATGGTTCAGCAGAACCAGTTTGGCGATAGAGCTGTGGAGGATCCCTATACATACCTGTGGATATTTGTGGAAGTCTGCGACACCATCAAGCAAAATGGAGTCAGGCAGGATGTGATTCAATTGAGGTTGTTCCCATTTTCAGTGAGGGATCATGCCCGATCTTGGCTCACTGGACTTGACTGTAGCAGGATCCGGACTTGGGAGGAACTGCAAGCTGAGTTCCTCTCTAACTTATTCCCACCCTCTGTCATTATTCAGAGGAAGATGAGCATTCTACAATTCCATCAGAGGGTGGATGAGTCTCTGTTTGAAGTCTGGAGCAGGTTCAATGAACTACTCAGGAGCTGTCCCAACCATGGAGTCGATACTGAAGAACAGGCTCACATTTTCTACCAGGGCATGACTAAAAGGACTCAAGAGTCTGTAGACAACACAGCTCGGGGGGTCCATTATGAGCAAGTCCGCGGAGAAAGCTCTAAAGCTCTATAAAAAGATGGTGTTGCACAATCAAAAGTGGGCAAACCCAAGGAGGCCACTGATAAAGGTCGTGGATAAAGTGGAGACTGAAGATCCTCTCAAAACTGAGGTTGAGAAGCTGAGAGAGTAGATGGATAAGTTGTCTGTGGGAGCTTCCACTGCTGCGGTGGCACAGGTGTAACTCGAAGCCCCTGCGGAGGTGAATTACATGAACAGAGGAGGATACCCCTACCCAAATCTGCAAAGGATAGGGGGATATCAATATCCACCGAGAAACCACTATGGTATCTCCTATTCTCACCTGGAGGCAGCCGAACTACCACCACCCAGATTTGATGTTCAGAATGGAGAAGTGGTGGAAAAGAAGAAGGACAACTCGGATGATCTGTTGGCCAAATTCATCCAGGCCTCAAACCAGCGGTTTGGGAAGATGCAGCAGGAGACAGTTGGAATACACACTAAATTGGATCGGAAGGGAAAGCACCTGCAGATGGTGGAAACGCAGGTCAGTCAGATCGCCAACACTATTGGCGTAAACCACAAGCAGGGACAACTTCCGAGCACAATGGAGGTGAACCCAAGGGTTCAAAAAGAATGCAAAGCTATTACACTGAGGTCTGAGATGAGTTACAAGGGTCCTAAGAAGGTTCGGTATGAGGATAAAGCTGAATAGGCGCAAAAATGTGCCACTGAAGGCTCGAATTCGATCAACGCATGTCCTGCATCGATTGAAGTCGAGGAGAATGGAGGAAACTCGAGCGATGAAGAAGGATTGAGATCGATCGACGCAGTTGGCATCAATCAATGTGCATAGAATTTGACATCGATCGATGCCCCTATGCGTTGATCGAAGTCGAGGCCCACCTCGGGTAAAATTTTGGCAAAATCTGATGATCCAATCCCGCTTATACCATTCCCATAGAGGTTCTTAAAGCAAAAGGAGGACTCCAAGTTCTCCATATTTGTGGAAAATTTGAGAAAGGTCAGCATCAATATTCCACTGATCGAGGCGTTGAAGGAGATCCCGGGGTACATGAAGTACCTCAAGAAGCTGATGAGTGGAAATAAGCAGTTCGTGGAGAATGAGACTATGAAGGTCCACGAGCAGTGCAGCGTAGGGATTTATCCGCGAACCGAATCACAAAATCCAAATAAGTCGGATCGATTTATTGTTTATTATTCACAATACCAATTCACAAAACCCTAGCATGCTCCTATGAATTTAATGCATCGATAAGAAGAATTACCGTTATTCCGTAGAGTCTGATCCGATCTTTTGCGTTTGAATATCCAACTTTAATTCAACCACGCGATTCGATTAAATCTGTGAAAACAAAAAATAGAAATCTAATTTCTAGACTTAATCAAAAAATAAAGAAAATAGAAAAGAAAGAATTTTGTTCTCCAGATCAGATCTTCAGGGTTGTATCCCAATGCTGTTCAGATCTACTACTTGTGAGGATTCCACAGATCTGTAGTTGTGCAAGACCAAAATCGAAATTCTCCTCCCTCTGCACTTGAGAGTCGTCGCCCACTCTTCTCTCTCTCTAAGGTTTCACTGATTTGTATTGAGTTCAAGAAGTGGCTAGGGTTTCTGAGAGAGAGATGTCTATTTATAGACCTAGGGTTTTAACCCTAATGGGCTGTTGGGCTCGATTCAGCATATTTACTTTGGGCCATACCTGGGACCTAATGTAAATAATAAAGTGGTCTTATAAATTAATTAATTCCATTGTCCACAAACCAGAACACAATTAAATAATTAATATTAATTCTTTTTCACCACATAATTAATACTGACCTACCCCTTTATTACCACGTTATGAGAACGAGCTGCATTTATTTGAGAATCCCTATATTTAAGGTTACCGAACATTCATTATTTATGCGGAGCTTCTGACAAACTCTATCTACTATTAATTAACATCTTATTATTACTGAGTAGTACCACTCAAACCCTATCACTCGTGCCTGAACTTAATCAGCCTGCAGGACTTTGGCACGATGAATGTCATTGAGCTCCTCAGGGAATGTCCCCATCGGATATGGTTACCTAAACCCAGTCTTAGGCAGTACTATACGAACTGCAGTTACACAAGATGCGGTATACGAGCATGTTACTTAGGCTCTCCACCATGGCAAGTCAAAGCAACAATTAATCCGTGCAAACCCCTGAACCTTCGTTAGGGTTTGGACTCAATCAAGAACGAGGTCTTGTATTCGCTAATGTCAGACAGTCAAGTACTTCTCACTGCGGTACATAAATATGCCACCCTTGTTTACCAGCATGTCAAGTAACTAAGACAGACTAATTATTCTGACAATGCCGCAGCCATCTGGAAAGACATATCCTCATACGATGTCTCCGTTGTGATTAGGTTTATGTCTCACTAGGTCAAGTGATCATACTGTCTTCTGCGATCTACTACACGTCGTATGATCGTCCCTATCGGTGAGACAAGAGGATATCATTGTAACATACATGTAAGTTCGTTTGACAGATAGGAGAAATAAATCGTTGTATACTCATTGTAATAAATGCTTATAGTATACAAAACCCATCAATCTCCCACTTATACTCAAAGCATAACTAAGCTATTACAGAGTATACAGTGCGTCTATCTAGCCTGCTATCTCTTTAACCACTGTCAGTGGTCGGCATCCACATCAGACCCAGCTCACGAATATGTCTTATGTAAACTTTCTGCGGCAAGCTTTTTGTAAATGGATCAGCAAGGTTGTCCTTAGTGTCAATCTTCTTGATCAGCACATCGCCCCTCGATAAGATTTCTCGTATGATATGGTACTTTCTCTCTATGTGTTTGCTTGCTCTATGAGATCGTGGTTCCTTTGAGTTCGCCACTGCACCAGAGTTATCACAATAAATTGTGATGCTCCTCGGCAAACTCGAAACCACGCCCAACTCCAAAAGGTAGTTCCTGAGCCATACCCCCTCTTTCGAGGCTTCGGAGGCAGCGAACTATTCCGCCTCCATGGTGGAGTCAGCAATGCATTTCTGCTTTGAGCTCCTCCAAGATACAGCTCCACCTCCCTAGGTAAACACATATCCCGAGGTCGATTTCTTCTCATCCTGGTCCCCTTGGAAATCTGAGTATGTATAACCCACAGGTCACAAATCCTCACTTTGATAAACTAGGCAGTAATTCCTACGTCTCTTCAAATAATTGAGAATGTGCTTTACCGCAGTCCAATGCGCCTGTCCAGGGTTAGACTGATATCTTGCTACCATGCCAACGGCATAACAGATATCTGGCCTGGTAAACAACATCGCATACATGAGACTACACGCCGATGAAGCGTATGGTACTAGACTCATCTCATCTTTCTTCCGCTCTGTCTCAGGACACTACCCACTAGAAAGACGAACGCCATGTCTGAAATGTCGCAAGCCTTTCTTGGCAAGTTGTATGCTGAACTGGGCCATCACAGTATCCACATAGGATGCCTGGGATAAGCTCAACATCCTTCTTTTACGATCTCATAAGACCTTAATCCCAAGGATGTAGCCAGCTTCTCCCAAATCCTTCATTTGGAACTATTCCGATAACCAACCCTTGATTTCCGACATCACTCCCTCGTTGTTTCCAAATAGGAATATGCCATCAACGTATCATCTAAGGAAAACCATGCTCTCACTGACACAAAGTCGGTAAACACAACTTTCATTTTCCAACTGTGAAAATCCATAAGATTTAATCACATCGTTGAAACGTAAGTTCCACGACCTTGAAGCTTGCTTAAGTCCGTACAAGGACTTCTTAAGCTTCCAGACAAGATGTTCTTTGCCCTTGCGTATGTAGCCTTCGGGTTTCCGCATATAGATGTCCCTACCTTCTTCAAGGTAACCGTTTTGAAAAGCGGTTTTGACATCCATCTGCCAAATCTCGAGGTCCAAATGTGCAGCTATGGCAAGGAGTATCCGGATGGACTTGAGCATGCCTACGGGTGAAAAGGTTTCGTCATAGTCAATGACCTCATTCTTGTAGGGATTTTCAGTGAACCGAATCACAAAAACCCAAATAAACCGGATCGATTTATTGATATTGCATATAATCAAAATTCACAAAAACCTAGCATGCTCCTATGAATTTAATTTGATTCGTGGATTGAGAGATTACCGTAGTTCCCTAGAGTCTGATCTGATCTTTCGCCTTTGAATATCCAACTTTAATTCAACCACGCGATTCAATTAAATCTGCGGAAATAGAAATTAGAACCCTAATTTCTTGATAAAATTGAAAACAGAGAAAAAGAAGGAAAGAAGAATCTTGTTCTCCAGATCATATCTTTAGGGTTGTATCCCAATGTTGTTCAGATCTGCTAGTGGTGAGGACTCCAAAGATCTGTAGTTGTGCAAGGCCAGAATCGAAATTCTCTTCCCTCTGCACTCAAAGTTGTTGACCCTCTCTCTCTGCCTCTAGAGTTTCACTGATTTGAATTGAGTTCAAGAAGTGGCTAGGGTTTCTAGAGAGAGATGTCTATTTATAGACCTAGGGATTTAACCCTAATGGGTTGTTGGGCTCAATTCAGCATATTTAATTGGGCCAGTCCTGGGACCTGATGCAAATAATAAAGTGGGCCTATAAATTAATTAATTCCCATGTCCACAACCCAGGACACAATTAATTAATTTATTTTAATTCTTTTTCACCATAGAATTAATACTGACCTACCCCTTTATTACCACGTTATGAGAACGGGCTGCATTAATTAAGAATCCCCATATTTAAGAATACCGGACATTCATTAATTAATCGGAGCTTCTGACAAGCTCTATCTACAATTAATTAATATCTTATTATTCCTGAGTAGTACCAATCAATCCTTATCACTCGTGCCTGAATTTAATCAGCCTGCAGGACTTTGGCACGATGAATGTCATTGAGCTCCTCAGGGAATCTCCCCATCCTATTACTCGGATATGGTTTCCTAAACCCAGTCTCGGGCGGTACTACACGAACTGTTGTTACCCAAGATGCGGATATAAGAGAACGTTACTTAGGCTTCCACCATGGCAAATCAAAGCAACAGTCAACCTGTGCAAACCCCTGAACCTTCATTAAGGTTTGGACTCAATCAATAACGAGATCTTGTATTCGCTGATGTCAAACAGTCGAATACATCTCACTGCGGTCCATCAATACGCCACCCTTGCGTACTAGCATGTCAAGTAACCAAGACAGACTACTTATTCCGACAATGTCGCTGCCATCCGGACAGACTTATCCTCATACGCTGTCTCGGCTGTGATCAGGTTTATGTCTCACTAGGTCAAGTGATCATACTGTCTTCTGCGATCTACTACACGCCGTATGATCGTCCCTATAGGTGAGACAAGAGGATACCATTGTCACATACATGTAAGATTGTTTAACAGATAGGAGAAATAAACTGTTGTATACTCATTATAATAAATGCTTTCAATATGCAAAACCCATCGTTCTCCCACTTACACTCAAAGTATAACTAAGCTATTACAGAGTATACAGTCCGTCTATCTAGCCCGCTATCTCTTTAACCACTGTCAGTGGTCGGCCTCCACCTCAGACCCAGATCACGAATATGTCTTTCGTGAACATTTTGCGGCAAGCTCTTTGTAAATGGATCAGCAAGGTTGTCCTTAGTGTCAATCTTCTTGATCAGCACATCACCTCTCGATACAATTTCTCGTATGATATGGTACTTTCTCTCTATGTGTTTGCTTGCCCCGTAAGACTGCGGTTTCTTTTTAGTTCGCCACTGCACCAGAGTTATCGCAATAAATTGTGATGCTCTTCGGCAAACTCGAAATCTCGCCCAACTCTAAAAGGTAGTTCCTGAGCCATACCCCTCTTTCAAGGCGTCGGAGGCGGCGACATATTCCGCCTTCATGGTGGAGTCAGCAATACATTTCTGCTTTGATCTCCTCTAAGATACTGATCCCCTTGGAAATCCGAGTCTGTATAACCCACAGGGCACAAATCCTCACTTTGATAAACTAGGCAGTAATTCCTAGTTCTCTTGAAATACTTGAGGATGTGCTTTACTGCAATCCAATGGGCCTGTCCAGGGTTAGACTGATATCTTGCTACCATGCCAACGGTATAACAGATATTTGGCCTGGTAGACTGCATCACATACATGAGGCTACCCACCGCCGAAGCGTATGGTACAAGACTCATCTCATCTTTCTCCCGCTGTGTCTGAGGACACTGCCCACTAGAAAGATAAACGCCATGTCTGAAAGGTAGCAAGCCTTTCTTGGCAAGTTGCATGCTGAACTGGGCTATCACAGTATACACGTAGGATGCCTGGAATAAGCTCAACATTCTTCACTTACGAACCCGTAAGACCTTAATTCCAAGAATGTAGCCAACTTCTCCCAAATTCTTCATTTGGAACTATTTGGATAACCAAACCTTGATTTCTGACATCACTCACTCATTTCCAAATAGGAGTATGTCATCAACGTAAAGTGCAAGGAAAACCACGCTCCCACTGACAGAAAGTCGGTAAACACAACTTTTATTTTCCAACTGTGCAAATCCATAGTATTTAGTCACATCGTTGAAACATAAGTTCCACGACCTCGAAGCTTCCTTAAGTCCATACAAGGACTTCCTAAGCTTCCAGACAAGATGTTCTTCGCCTTTACATATGTTACCCTCGGGTTACTGCATATAGAAGTCCCTACCTTCTTCAAGGTAACCGTTTAGAAAAGCGGTTTTGACATCCATCTGCCAGATCTCGAGATCCATATACGCAGCTATGGCAACAAGTATCCGGATGGATTTGAGCATGGCTACGGGTGAAAAGGTTTCGTCATAATCAATGCCCTCTTTCTGACTATAACCCTTTGCCACCAGCCTGGCTTTAGAAGTCGTGATCTTTCCATCCGCTCCTTTCTTTCTCTTGTATACCCATTTGCACCCTATGGCCCTAAAGTCATCCGGCAAATCAGTTTTCTTGTATACATCCATAGCCGTTATGGATTCAATTTCAGAATCCATGGCGACACACCATTTTTCAACATCCTTGTCCTGCACTACCTCTTCGTAAGTCAGTGGGTCAGAGTCCACATGTCCGTCTTCTGGGCTCAAGACCAAAGAATCACCCACGAACATGTACCTTTCCGGCCGGAAAATAACTCTCCCACTACGACCAGGCATCGGTGCCATGTCAGTAGTAGGTGCAGTAACTTGTGATTCTACACATTGCACTGAAGAACGTATCTTTGTTGTTGAACCTCTCACAGGTGCACCCACATCTACACGTTCCCCTTCCCTTGGAATCGCATTCTCGTTTTAAATTTCTTGAAGAACGATATCACTCTTTGACTTGTGATTACTCACATACTCGCCCTCGAAGAATCTAGCGTTGGTGCTAACAATGACTCTCTGACTCTCAGGACAGTAAAAGTAACCACCTTTCATTTGCCTGGGATACCCTATAAACAACATTACTTTTGACCTGCTTTCTAACTTATCAGTTTCCTTCGACAGTACATGTGTCGGACAACCCCATACTCTAAACTTGCACAAACTTGGTTTGCAACCAAGGAAGAGCTCAGAAGGCGTCTTAGGAACTGATTTAGAAGGCACCACATTTAACACGTAAGCTGTTGTTTCCAAAGCGTAGCCCCAAAATGAAATTGGTAAGTTTGCATAACTCATCATTGATCTTACCATCTCTAGAAGAGTCCTATTTCTTTCAGCTACACTGTTTTGCTGGGTAGTACCCGGTACAGTCCACTGGGATGTAATCCCGTTATCTGACAAATACTGCAGGAATTCATTACCGAGGTATTCGCCACCGTGGTCAGATCGCAATGACTTGATAATTTTCCCGACCTTCTTTTCTACCTCAGCCTTGAATTCTTTGAATTTCTCAAAGCATTCAGACTTGTAGCGAAGCAGGTAAACGTATCCGTACCTTGAGTAATCGTTAATGAAAGTGACGAAGTACTCGTATCCTCCACGAGCCTGCATGGACATTGGTCCTCACAAGTCAGAATGGATCAATTCCAACACTTCCTCTACTCGAGACTGACTAGCCTTAAAAGGCCTAGTTGACATTTTGCCCTCGATGCAGGATTCGCAGACTTGATAAGGTACAGCCCGGACTAAGTCCAATAAACCGTCATCTGCAAGTCGCAGAATCCGCTTCAAGCTGATGTGACCCAGTCTCAAGTGCCAGAGATATGTAAGATCCTCATCAGAAGAAGTAAGTTTTCTCTTTCTAGGATTATCAATTGCGGATGAATTTCATGCAACGTTCAAGGACACATTTGATCGAAGTAACATAAGAGTATAAATCAACTCCCATAATGGACACATATTGTTATTCCCATTGATGAAAAATCGTAAATAACAAACATCCATTCGAAGTTGATAGAATTTGTCCTGCCGAAAACAACGGCCCACAAAAGAGAACTCTTAAATGTACTTAATTCATCAAAACATAAAGAAAAGAAAACTTCATGAAGCTCCATCATAAAACGTTGCCTTCATCCAGCTTGGTATCTTCTTGCCATCATTCACCAACCTTGTCGGTTTGGTCCCCTGCAAAGTATAACAACATGATCATCAAATCAGCGCTTACAACTCTTGGAAGAGCAACGCCGCACTCTAATCATGCTTCAGCTATACATGCAAATGGCATACTCTGTCTAGCCTTGTGGGCCTGACGATCTTTCCTCCAATGTCCTTTCTTACCACACCTGAAAACACTTGTCCCTCAAAGTTTCCGCCATGGGCTTATTAATAGCTCCCACGTCCTTCGCAGTTACCTTTCCTGCCTTCTTCTTAATCGCTCTTTTCGGCTTCATACCTTTCGATACAGCAGAGTGATTACCAGAACTAATTAAGGCAACCTTCTAAGGATTCATAACCAATTTTGCTGCCATCAAGTCATTGAGCAACTCGTTAAGAGTATACTCCTTCTTGTTCATGACAACAATCAGTCTGAAACTCCCAAAGAATTTGGGTAGAGAGTTCAGTATGATATCGATATTAGCCTCAACGTCGATCCCTCCACTGTGCACTGTTAGCTCATCCATGAGGTGAGTCATGGAAACTACGTGCTCTCTCACTCGTTGTAATAGTCTACTTCCTCTTGCGAGGATTCAGTAGTGGGCATTTATAGGACAAAGTACTTGTAGAACAAACATGTGTTCTTCCGCAATCAGGATGTATTCAATGTTGCGTTTCCATTCCAGGAAGTTTGGACCAGTTAGAGAATTTTGTGCGAGAATATTGATGATATAGACATATCCGAAACAATAAAGAATCTTAAATAAGAACATACATGTAGAACTTCGAAAACATATGCATTGAAAACCTTTTAATAAATAAAATACAAATGTTTTCCACTAATTGCCCAAGAGTTCCTACCGCAAGCTACACTCGTAGACGTTTATAATGTCACCCTCAACCAGAACTGGGGGAAGGCCCCAATTCATTTAATTTTACTACCATGTCAGAAACCTTTTGACACTAGAAATTAATAATTAGTGAAAACCTTAGACCAAGCCATCTCCCAAGAACAGGGATGCAATTCTTGCATTATATTCTAAGATGCTTCTAAGCAATTAACCACAAATTTAACTCCGGCCAAAAGAGACAGTTTAGATGGCACGTAACCGTACCGCACAACCCTTAAAGCTTTTGTTATCTATAATTTAAATCAATCCTAGAATATTTGTGAAAGAGATCTACGCAAGCTACACTCGTAGACGTTTACGCAAAACCCTCCCACTATTCACATGATTTAAATTGTTTGTCTAGAAATCCCAACAATCGTACCCATGTACCTCTAGGAACTAGCTAGCTACACACGTAGACGTTTACTAGAACGAGAGATACACTTACAGCCTAGACAGCTTTGTGGAGGTCTATTGATTTTAATTAAAAATCTGCTTAGTATTTTTCTTTTAAAAGGTTTCTTATATTCGCACATATAATTTCTTTGTTATTATATTTTCCAAATTTTTTGCATGTAATTAAACAAGCCCAAAAATTCCCAAAATATGATCCAACAAAAGAAATTAATCACATAAGCATGCTTGAAAGCTGTAAATAATAAAAGCGATAAATCATGCTTTTCCTATTATCTACACATGCTTAATTGCGCACATAATAAATCACATATCATACGAGGACAATTAAGGCAAACAAAAATTCCTCATGGCCCCACAAAATTGGAAAAATAAAATCCTATCTATTACAATTTGAATTTGAATTTAATTGGATAAATTCAAATCTTCTAGGGCCTCCATATCTTCATCCACCAAATCTTTTGGGATTTAGGGTTTTGTGATTTGATGATTGGCCCAAAACCCTAATGTAATCCTAGGGTTTACACAAGATTATACCAACCACCAAAACACAATCCACCGCGATGGGACAGCAGGCGCCCACGGCGACACAGTCGCAGCCGCCGCGCGCCCTGCTCCGCTGTTCATGCACTGCCCGCCGCCGCGCGTGCTGCCGCCGTCCTCTCGCGAACGCACGCGCGCGCGGCCACCTGTCGCTGTCGTGCGCCGCCGCCCAGTCCGTCTTCCTCCGTCTTCCTTCTTCATACTCGACCCGTACAATTACAGATTTTAAATAAAATTACAAAATCTAATCTATTACAATTTTAAAACATATCTATACTAATCACGGGTTTTCTCGTTATTTAAAAAAATAGATTCAACCCTACACGGATAAATCACCGCGGGCCGAATCAAACGGGTTGCCACGAGGAACAAAAACCATCCACGACATACAACAAAATTCATACATGCATATTTGAATTAATTATATACAACAGAGCCATAAATTAGAAACCTGCCTCTGATACCAATTCTAGGGATTTTCAGTGAACCGAATCACAAAAACCCAAGTGAACCGGATCGATTTATGGATATTGAATATAATGAAAATTCACAAAAACCAAGCATGCTCCTATGAATTTAATTCAATTTTTGGATTGAAAGATTACCATAATTCGATAGAGTCTGATCCGATCTTTCCGTTTGATTATCCAACTTTAATTCAACCACGCGATTCGATTAAATCTGCAGAAACAATAAATAGAACCCTAATTTCTTTATAAAATCGAAAACAGAGACAAAGAAAGAAAGAAGAATCTTGTTCTCCATATCAGATCTTCAGGGTTGTATCCCAATGCTGTTCAGATCTACTACTGGTGAGGACTCCACAGATCTGTAGTTGTGCAAGGCCAGAATCGAAATTCTCCTCCCTCTGCACTCAAAGCCGTCGCCCCTCTCTCTCTGCCTCTAGGGTTTCTCTGACTTGAAATTGTGTTCAAGGTGGCTAGGGTTTCCAGAGAGAGATGTCTATTTATAGACCTAGGGTTTTAACCCTAATGGGCTATTGGGCTCAATTCAGCATATTTAATTGGATCAGTCCTGGGACCTGATGCAAATAATAAAGTGGGCCTATAAATTAATTAATTCACATGTCCACAACCCAGGATACAATTAATTAATTAATATTAATTCTTTTTCACCACAAAATTAATATTGACCTACCCCTTTATTACAACATTATGAGAACGGGCTGCAATAATTAAGAATCCCCATATTTAAGAATACCGAACATTCATTAATTAATCGGAGCTTCTGACAAGCTCTATCTACAATTAATTAATATCTTATTATTCCTGAGTAGTACCACTTAATCCTTATCACTCGTGCCTGAACTTAATCAGCCTGCAGGACTTTGTCACGATGAATGTCATTGAGCTCCTCAGGGAATTTCCCCATCCTATTACTCGAATATGGTTACCTAAACCCAGTCTGAGGCGGTACTACACGAACTGTTGTTACCCAAGATGCGGATATACGAGCACGTTACTTAGGTTCTCCACTATGGCAAGTAAAAGCAACAGTTAACCCGTACAAACCCCTGAACCTTCGTTAGGCTTTGGACTCAATCAATAACGATATCTTGTATTCGCTGATGTTAGACAGTCGAATACATCTCACTGCGGTCCATCAATACGCCACTTTTACGTACCAGCATGTCAAGTAACCAAGACAGACTACTTATTCTGACAATGTCGCAGCCATCCGGACAGAAATATCCTCATACGCTGTCTCGGCTGTGATCAGGTTTATGTCTCACTAGGTCAAGTGATCATACTGTCTTCTGCGATCTACTACACGCCGTATGATCGTCCCTATCGGTTAGACAAGAGGATACCATTGTTACATACATGTAAGATTGTTTACCAGACAGGAGAAATAAACCGTTGTATACTCATTATAATAAATCCTTTCAGTATACAAAACCTCTAATTTCTGACTATAACCCTTTGCCACCAGCCTGACTTTAAAAGTCGTAATTTCTCCATCCGCCCCTTTCTTTCTCTTGTATACCCATTTGCATCCTATGGCCCTAAAGTCATCCGGCAATTTAGTTTTCTGGTACACATCCATAGCAGTTAGGGATTCAATCTCGGAATCCATGGCGATACGACATTTATCAACATCCTTGTCTTTCACTGCCGCTTCGTAAGTCAGTGGGTCAGAGTCATCATGTCCGTCTTCCGTGCTCAAGTCAAAAGATTCACCCACGAACATGTACCTTTCCGGCTGAAAAATAACTCTCCCACTACAACGAGGCATCGATGCCACTTCAGCAGTAGGTGCAGTAACTTTTAGTTCTGCACCTTGCACTGAAGAACGTGTCTGTGGTGTTGAACCTCTCACATGTGCACCCACGTTTGCATGTTCCCTTTCCCTAGGAATTGCATTCCCGTTTTCAATTTCATGAAGAACGATATCACTCCTTGACCTGTGATTCCTTACATACTCGTCCTCCAATAATCTAGCTTTGGTGCTAAAAATGACTCTCTAACTCTCAGGACAATAAAAGCAACCACCTTTCATTTGCCTGGGATACCCTATAAACAAGATTACCTTTGACCTGCTTTCTAAATTATTAGGTTCCTTCGACAGTACGTGTGCCGGACAGCCCCATACTCTAAACTTGCTCAAACTTGGTTTGTGACCAAGGAAGAGCTCAGAAGGCATCTTAAGAACTGATTTAGAAGGCACCACATTTAATACGTAAGCAGTTGTTTCCAATGCGTAGCCCCAAAACGAAATTGGTAAGTTTGCATAACTCATCATTGATCTTACCATCTATAGAAGATTCCTATTCCTTCTTTCAGCCACACC
>JAPKLW010002792.1:9755-64970 GCA_026898455.1 Plectranthus barbatus | reverse complement strand
CTGAAGAATAAGAATAACGTATGAAAACATCACGTAATGACTCAATCAGAAGCATAAACTGAATAGGAATCTATTAATAAGATGCACAGAATGAGTGTTTATCAACTGCTCGGCCGAGCGAGCCCTCTGCCCGGCTCAGCTCGGCCGAGCATGCTTCGCTCGGGCGGGCGGGTCCTCCAAGCTTCCAAAACCCTCCTTTCGTTCCGCTCGGACGAGCCTAACGTCCTCAGACTCCAAACTCGGACGATTTTCCTCCAGAACTCCACCAATTATGCCATATTATGCTCAAAACACATCCTACAACGTTTCAAACACAAAAACAAGACAAAAGAACAACGAAAGTATATGATATGAGGGTAAAATAGCCACAAACATGCATGCTCACACATCGAAAAATAGGTCATTTTACACACATATCACCAGGGCTGGTGAACAATAATTAGACAGTCAGCAACAGCGGTGGCACCGATAGAACCCTAGGTTTTGCATGTGCGGCCGCATGCAGCGAGAAACCAACCGGTGCTGGTTTGCGGCCAAGGAGGAGGTTAGATTTCAATCGGAGACGGAAGCAGGTGGGCTTCTGAAGTTGACGACACCGAGGACAGCGACGAGGACGATGGCTGAGGAAAAGCTGGAACGCAGGCAGCGGCCGTGCACTTTGTGCATTGTTGTTTGCACATTTCCAATAGGTTTTTCGGTGGTGGCAGCCAGCCAAGCCGGCAGTGGGTGGTCGGCAGTGGTCCATCGAGTTGTATACACGTGGGATTTCTTTCGTGGTGTGTACACGGACCCATTTGTCCAATTTCAGTTTTGATCAGATTTTTTGGAGGTCCAGATTCTAAAAAAAATTATTAGAGTTCAATTCAAGCAATGGGAGCCCAATTGATTATCTGTAAATTAAATCCCAAATTGTATTAGATAGAATTTAATTTTTTAATTGTATCATGGGAGCCACGAGGACCGTTTTATTTTTTTATTATCTGTTCACACATGATATAATTATTTATTATTTTTCGCATAATCCAAACATGTTGTAGATAACAGGAACCACATTTACTGCTTATTATATACTGCTTTCAAAGCATTCTTATGTGATTCATTTCATGAAATTAGATTATGGTTATTCATTTAGTATTCATGTGCGGCATGATATAATTTTATAGTGTCATAATTTATAGCAACATGAAATAATTTGTTCGGCATTGAACCATATGAATGAAAATAACTAAGCGGTTTAATTTTCTAAGACCTCCACAGAGCGAACTCTTATTAGAAGTGAATAATCTAATAAGTAAATATCTACGTGTGTAGCTTATTTATTTTATTATTCTTAAGTTCTAATAGATGAGATTTCTTAAAACAAACATTTAGTTCATATGAGAAGTGGGAGTTCATGTGTAGCTTGCGTATTCAATTTTTCACAAGTTCTCTAGGATTGAATAAAATGAGACAACCTTATTATAAAAGATCACGCGTCATGGACCTGATGTGTTGACCAATCGATTTTTATATGGGAAGGCTGGTTTTGTGGTATATTAGCTTAGATGTTATCCAGAATGTAACTCATTCGTGATATCCCTGCTCAGTAGGATAACATGGTCTTAGTTTGTCTCCAATTATTAACTCCATTTGTCTATGGTAACTGACATGGATTGGAATTTAAGGACTGAATTTGAAAGATGCAGCGTGCTCAAATATTTTGTTGTAAACGTCCACATGTGTGGCTTGAAATAAAATCACTTGGGCTATTGGAGGTAACACTTGAATTGTTTTATCATAAGGTTACAATACTTGTTTGTTTCAATAATTTGTGATTACGTTTTAATTTTTGTATTTATTTATTTTTTACAGACATGTCAATATCTCACGTTATCAATCTCTTATCACTGAACCCATTAACTGGTCCAAATTTTCCTGAATGGAGATATTGCTTCGAGTATATTCTTTGGTTTGATATGTGGCTTATCTTAGTTGCCAGATATGATGGTACGTTTGGTACATATTGATAGGACCTAACTAAGATCGGTTGTTTTAGCTGACATTAAAAGAACCTTCATATTGATGGCTTGATGGAATCTTAAGCCTAGTGAAGGTCCAGAAGTGTGTACAAATTTGTGTGTCACTTTGAGGTGCTTTGGTGGAGAGTCTTACATGTATTTGTATATTTGCATATTGGTTGATAACAATTTGAATATGACTATCTGTCAATGAAATTAGGCAACCATGTCAAGTATATGATGGTGACATTCCTTGAGAAGCTCGGAAGGTTCATTATGTTGAAGTCCTGCAGGCTGATTTAAGTTTTGTTAGGAAATTCGATAGAAATATCCTTCCTTTTATTTGATGTTTTGTTGGGTCAAAGATTGTAAAAGCCATCTTAGTTAGTTTTCAGCTTGGGTACAAAAATGTAAAGTCCTATATAGGTTCTTTATCGAGTTGTAAGTTGATACTAACATTGGAAAGTAGACTAAGTCAAAAAGTCTAGTACGCACAGAACAGGCCAGAAGAACGCAGTACGCATGACAAGCCTGAAAGAAAAAGAGTCTAGCAGAGTATGGATATCGTCATCGTACGGATCCAGTACGGTATGGTGCACTCAGTAAAACCATACTGAGCAGCAAGCATACTAAAGAAGATGACGCTGTCAGCACAGAGCTACAAGTATAACAACACCAGCATAGACTGTCCAGTCTAGGTCATCAGCACGGAGCTACAAGTATGACTTCACCAGTATAAAATTTCCAGTCTAGGTCCAACATATAAGGAGGAACCATAAGAAGAACAAACTTTAAGCATTGGAGAAGCCTTAAAGTCTGCAAAGCACGAAACTTCAAGTTTCGCTACCTAGGACACTCAGTCGAGGATTCCTCATACTGGCAAAATATTGTCGTTCTGACAAAAGACGAGTCATCACTTTCAAAGTTAGAAAAGGGCGAAAAAAGTACAACCCTCTGCCAAAAGTACACCTACCCGCCGAACGCTGCAACCAATAGAGATATCCGATTGGACATCTTCCATTATGTCTCTAACGGGTATAAAATTCAAACCTTCAACATCTCAGGTATAAATACGGGAGAAACCATCGAAGAAGAAGGTTACACACTCACACTCGTGAATATACATACAAGGCCACGAAGCACTCTAAAGCTTTCAATCATCAAGTTCAGTAAACTCCCACCAGAAGTTTAAGCTTAGCAGGGTGAGCTCACTTCCGAAGCTATTACAGTTTTCCATGTGTCACTAAGTGAACACGAGACTCAGATTCTTTGCATTCTTGAGTTACCTTTTGGTAGTTTTTCTCTCCAAGAAAAACTACAACAGTCAAGTACATCTTGTACTCTGATTCTTACGGGCAACCTGCCGCAGAAGAGAAAGTTCACGGGGGAACTTTAGACACCCCACTCCAGCGACGAGGAGGCTGAGTGGTGCGCCCACACTCTGAGGAGCTGCAAAGTGAGGAACCGAGCAAGAACCAGGCGAGTGTGCTTGTCGATCGGTGGATGGGGCATTCACCGACAAGCAATAGATCGTAGGAGTACCTGTAAACGTTCTAAGCTTAGTGGATTTTCAGACCAAGTGTCTGAAGAGTGGATGCAGGACCGTTTAGTCCAAACCTCTATAAACCTGTGTGTCGTTTATTGTTTTATTTCTCTATCTCTTTATCTGTCAGTATAGCTTTACACTGATTTGAAACCCAACACTCAAGTGCTGGAATATACTCTGAATATTGATTGAGAAGGTGAAGTTAACGACACGTACTTAAGCAATTTTCGAATAGACCAAGCTGACTTGTCGCTCTCAACTTGGATAAGCACTTGATACCGAATTGAATAAACATATTTTTTCGCTGCGTATTTACATTTTACTCTGAGAAACCGGGAGCAACAAGTTCAAGCATAAATGAAAAGTTGGAGTGGTATAACTTAGGAATAAAAGTTATTAATTAATTTGTAAGCTTGTCAGAGCTTTAATTAATTAATAAATGTCTGTAACCTTAAATATGGGGATATACCGAGCCTATGTAACCCACTCCTCATAATATGATAACAAAGGGGTATGTTAGTATTGATTCTTTGGTGGCATGAATCAATATTAATTAATTAATTGTATTCTGGGAAATTACTTGATCTAGAGGCCTTATTTGTTATTTGCATATTGGTCCCTGGTCTAGCCCACAAAATGCTCAAGCCCAATAGGATTCAGAATTCTCCTATAAATACCCTTTCAGTTTCTATATCATAAGTTCATAAATTGCAGTACAACAAACCATATTGATTGAGATTTGAAGGGCGACTTTACAAGAGATGAAGAGGTTCTGATTCTTGATTGGTGCAGTATCCGAAAACTTCACCAGATATTCAGATACAAACGATGGATATAGATCAGAACATCAGTCTGCGAGGATTCAAAGGTTTCAATCCCTACACGCAGAATTGCAAACTCTACGGAGGAAATATGATTCGATAGAACCTTAGCATGGAAAATTATTTATTAAATAGAGCATGTTAGGGAATAATTGTTGTATGAAAAATTATATAGATATCCACAAAGATCCTTTGTTAATATGAATTAATTATTCAAACTTCGGTTTGTGGAATAATTTCTTCACTCAAGGAGTGAGAAATTCAAATTGGATTCTTACTTGGAGCCTCGTGTATAAGAAACACGGGAAGTTACAAGAGCTTATAAGCCTTAACCATTAGGAGCTTAGAAATCATAACTTTAGTGGAGATAGAGATTACAGAATTGATGGAGGCTTATGGTTGTTGATTCAATAGCATTGGTGACGTCTGTAACCTTCTCCCTGTGTGCCTTGATCTTATTTATAGGTGTGGGCCTTAAGGACATAGAGATCTAACTATTTGAGACAAATTCAAATTCAACCAATGGGAAGTTATGACGCAGTTTGCTTTCTGTGTTGCAGTACCGTATGGAGACCTGCAGTGGGTAGACTTTTCTACCTTGTGTCAGTTGGACTCTTTCCCAATTTTATGAATCCAAACTGGTAGATTCCTAAACAATTTGGTCTTTATCTCTTAATGAATCAAACTTGTAGAAACCATTGTCTTCAAGTCAGCTTATTAAAAGCTTACGGCTGACACATTCTTTATGTCTCTTTGCTTGGTGTCGCCAGTTTCCTTCTTTTTTGAACTTAGGAATTCAACTTGCCAGTTTCCAGACACTTCAGTACTTGTAGACGATACTGGTTATGAGACCCAAACTTATGAGATATCTAGCTCCTATTACATCTCGATAATCCTATACAAGACATTACAATTTTTTGAGCTAAGCTCACAACTAGAGGCTTGTCAATTCTATACATTTTAACGGACAAACTGGTTTGTTCGACATATCAAAACATATTCAAAAAAGTGAATTACAACGTAATTCCTAACAACATATATTATAGTAACATACATAATTTCTAATATATTTAAAAAATCACATTAGTTTATAATATAATTATACTATACCCTTTAATAATTGCAATGGCATATGGTTTATTGCATATATCCATTGAATAACCTCTCACTACATTCACATAAGCAAACAAAAAATTGCTTAGAGTTTTGGTTGGTCATATATGAATTGCTTTTGTGTTAGATCAGGCTCATAAACAATTAAGGTTGTCAAGATAAAGCTTGTAACGTCCCTTACTTCGAGTGTAACTGGGAAAATATTTTGTCTATGATTAAAATGTATATTTGTGTGAGTAAATTTAAATTAATATATTTATGTTAATAAAACAATAACAAGTTTGTGTCATTCCAAACTTTAAAGAGCATAGTAGTTAAACGTTTTGACTATATTCAATTGGTCATTAGTTAGAGTAATGGAAGGGACATCCCCTTCCTTTTTAAATTGTGTACACCAGTTTCAAGATACTAAAATTAGAAATATTTTTTAAATAGAAAAGCATTTATTTAAAGCTTATATATTTAAATGTTATTAGAGAATCTCAAGCTTATAACCTCTTGATTATAGGTATTTTACCACTATTTTATAATATGAATCTAGCGATTGAAATAGTATTTTACTTCCTTTTTTAGCAAGATATTGTATTTCCCTTAAAAAAAAACCATCCTTCATTTTCTTGGGGTAAGATAGAATTTCTCACCATTTCTACATCTCAATATTCCAACCAAGAATAATTTTCGACTTCCCAACAAACTTAACAAAAGAAACTAGTAGTGTTAAATTCTGTAAGCACTGCTTAAGTGCTAGGTGGTTCGGCTCAACCCAAAAATTATAAAATCGATATCATTAGGTGTTTTTAGATTATTTGGACAGCCTATGTTGATTAGAAACCAATTAGGCAGGTTAGACGTCCAAATTTTTTTAATGATTTTAAAAAAATCAAAAATTATATGATTCAAATTATTATTCAATAATATTTATATATTTACAATAATAAAAATAAATTAATAATAGTATCAATTAAGTACTGTCTAAATTTTGTGAACGCTAGTACTTAACGAATTTACAAGCATGAAAAAATAAATTCTATTATTTATATATGTACAACAAAGAATTTATGAAATCACGCAAACCTATACTAGATTCTATGAAGTTTCCCCAAGAAAAGCATGAGATTGAGGCAATATCAATACCTAAACTAGAGCCTAAAACCCTAACCTCATCCTAATATCAGCCTAAAAAACCGTGACATAAATTTAGTTCAATGAATTTAATAAAACCAGAAAAGATGTTGGGACCAATGAATTTGTGAGTGCAGTGGTGACTGATAACAACAAATGACTCATTCTTAAATTACTTTATCAACTTCTGCAACCCTTTTTCACTCATTTGGTAACCCTTTCTATTTCTGTCTGCCAACGATTCAGCACCCCGTCTTTCTTTCTATACTCCATCTCCCCACAATCTTATCACCATTCTAGAGAATCTGCAGAGTTTTGAGAGAGAGAGAGGGAGATGGCTCGAGGCAAGATCCAGATCAAGAAAATTGAGAACCAGACCAACAGGCAGGTGACTTACTCCAAGAGAAGAAATGGGCTGTTCAAGAAAGCTCACGAGCTAGCTGTTCTATGTGATGCCAAGATTTCGATTCTCATGATTTCTGGTACCCAGAAACTCCATGAATACACCAGTCCCATAATCACGTAAGTCTCTCTCTCTCTCTCTCTCTCTCTCGTTTTCAAATTTGTTGAAGAAGTTGATTTCTTGAAGTGAATCTCGGGGTTTGTTCGTTCTAGGACAAAACAGGTTTTTGATGAATATCAGAAGATTGCTATGGTTGATCTTTGGAGCTCCCACTACGAGGTTTCTCAAAATTATGGGTTTTTTTTTTTTTCTTCAAGTTTATCATACAATTTCTCAGAAATTTTAAATAAAAAAAACTTCATTTTTCTTAAATTAAACCCAGAAAATGCAAGAGCGCTTGAAGATGCTGAAGGAGATTAACAGGAATCTGAGGAACGAGATTGGGTATGAAAACTACATCTTTACATTAATTATTAGCTTTCCACTCATGAATAATGTCGTATTATTTTTCTTTTTTGAGATATGATATTTTATAATATTCGAATAATATTTGTGTATCTTTTTTTTCGTGATTTTAAAAATTAACTTAATTTTTATTTATTAATATTATTTATTATTATCATTATAATATAAATTCTAACAAAAAAAAAACATAATTAGAACAAACATGAAAAATAAATTAGCCCATGTAACAATTTTCAATTTTACTATTTTTACAAAGTAAATTAATGAAAATGCAATATTTCCAATATAAATATATCAATATAATTTTGTTGAAATTTCTTAATAGATATAGGTTATAAAATAAAATATTAATAGATAAAATGAAGATGAAATCAATATTTTTGATGAGAAAAGTGGCAAATTGTTATTTTCACCATTTTCTCAAATTTAATATATTAATATATTTGTGCTGTAATTTTAAATTTTTAATAATTATTTATTATTTTTTTAACCAGACAAAGGATAGGAGAGAGCTTGAACGACCTCGGTTATGAGGAAACGGTCAATCTCATCGAAGACATGGACACCTCCATCAAAGTGATTCGAGAAACTAAGGTTTCAATCTCTACAACTCAAAATAAATAGTGGAAATATTTTAAAATGTTTAAAATTATAAAATATATCATGAAAATATTCAATGTTATGAACATATTATAAAAATATCTAAAAATACAATTTTTAGCATGGGATTTGTTAAAGCTGGAAATTGATGCAATTACTGTTGAAATAATGATGAGATTATTACCAAAAAATATATTAAATGTATTTTAATACAAGAATATAATTTAAATCTTAAAAAATGTGTTGAGGTCAGAATATGCCTAAATACAATTTATTTGTATCAATATAAGTAAATTTTAAGGTAGGAATGGGTAAAAATCGGGTAAAATATTAAGGTAGGAATCACTTCAAGGGAGCAAGAATCGAGTTAAGAACGAGTAGGATTCGGGTTTAGGATGGTAAGAACCGGGTTAAACTCAAATCGAGTCAATATCGGGTGCACATTTCAAAAATTATTTAAATTACATAAAGTATTAAAAATTGATTCAAAATTCATTATTTTCGGAAAAAGGACGTCTGACATCCTGAATTTGATGGAAATTTGTACTTTTGGGTATTTTTGTGATAAGTTTATAGAAGTAGAGATTTTTTATATATATATTAGCCAAAATGGTTCATAACTTTTCGCAAATAAATAAATGAAGATTTTATATTTGTTGATGAAGTGAAGAAAATTTGAGAAAATGATTATGTTTCTTGGATATATTCCAAGTAAAATCATCTACAACCCAAAATATTAACTGTCTATTTGAATTGTACTTTCTCTATTCGGTTTCTTGGATATATTCCAATTAAAATCATCTACAACTACAACCTAAAATACTAAATATAGTTAAGTGTCTATTTGAATTGTACTTTCTCTATTTGATTTGTTTGGTTTATATTACTATTTTAAGGTATCTCAATTATATGATTAAACTTTCATATTTGATATTATTTTTTATAATAATTTAAAATACATCCTTGAAGAATTTAAAAAATAAACAATAATTAATTTTCAAAATTTTAAAAAATGAGAATATTAAAAGTAATATTATAAAATGAAGAGATCAGTTAATAAAAAATAGATTAATTATTATTATATTTGTATGAAATAAGGATAATAATAAAAATTTGTTTAAATATATTATTTTTTTAAATGATGTTCGACAAACTTTCAGATTAAACAAGACCATATAATAGGATAGAAGGAATAATCCATTACAAAACTCAAATTTAAAATAATATTACGAGCATACATTAATTCTCAATACTTCTTATATTTTTCAAATATTACTGACATAGTTAATGAAATTTACTACTTGAACCTTCTATTAATTGATAGACAATTAATTATTAATAAATGCAAAATATTATTGATGTTGTATTTATTTATTGAATGTTTATTTCATAGTTAAAAATTTGTTGATAAGATATTATTAAAGTGCACATACAAGCTAAAATAATAAAACTATATTAAAAATACATCAAACAAAAATAAGTATATCCTTAATTGATATTTTAATGTATATTATAAACACCAACAAATACAAACTACACAATTTAATAATACAATTATATTATAGTGTCTCAAATTAAAATATATATATATATATATATATATATATATATATAAAGCAGATAAGAAGGAAAATAATATTCTTAATTGTTATCATATTCTACATCTTTGAGAAAAATTAATATATTGTACATAATTCAAACAAAAATAAATGAGTTGGTCTCCTAAGAGACGGTCTCACTATTTTTTAATAAGTTAAATACATTATTTTATTTTTAAAAATTACATGATTTGCAACAAAAAAATACATCATTTGCAATAAAGAATTACATCATTTCATTAAATTCGTTTCACAATAAAAATGGTGATACATTATTTGCAATAAAGAAACACATCATTTCATTAAATTCGTCTCACAATAAAAATGACGAGACCGTCTCATATGAGAATTTGCCAAAATAAATTATACAAAATTCAAAATTAAATAAAAAAAAGTAAATTAGAGTAGTTATATGTAACTGCAGCTTTCCAAAGACAGAATTGATTTTACAAATTAATAAACAAAATAAAAGGATAGATATGCACATAGGAATTGAATATAAAGGAATGAAAAACTCATTTTGAGTTTGGATTTGAGATGAATGAAACAAATTTTCATAAAAATATGCGTTTAGGCTTTGATTCTATATATTTTCATGGAAAGGCTTATAATTTTGTCTGAAATTTGACAGTACAAAGTCCTTGGCAACCGAATCCAAACAGGCAAGAAAAAGGTATGATATAAATTACCAAAATCTTTCAAATATTTCATTTATCGCTTCTGCCATTTTCATTTCCCCTCAAAATTTTATTTTGCAGCTAAGAAATGTTGAAGAGATATACAAGGGCCTTGCGCTTTACTTTGTAAGAATGAACTTTTATCTATATTTGCATATTAGCTTTTATCGAAACGAGACTCGAATCTCGAAACTGATTCCGAATAGGAGATGCGACAGGACGATCCACACTATGGAATAGTAGAGAATGAAGGTGAATACGAAATGGGATTTCCAAATGAAGTTTCAAGGATCCTCGCATTTCGCCTGCCAGCAAATCACCTCCACCACCACCATCCAAGCTTTCACGGCGGAACAGCAGCATCAGACCTCTCTACATTTACATTACTTGAGTAAATGTCTTTGATCATAATATATATAGAGAGAGGATATTGGATGTGCTGGATTGTGTATGACTAATTTAGTATAGTGGGTTTTTCCCTACTATGTTATTCATTAATGCTCTTTTTTTATTGCAGTTGAGTTTGAGTTTTTTAGTTACATAATAATTGTTGATACACTAGTAATGCAAAGAAGAGAAAAAATATTGTTTGCACGTATGAAGATTTTATTTTCTGAACTGATGATATTTTCATCAAGCAGATAAAATACTTATACAAAAATATGTTAACGAAACAAAGCAAGAAAATAAATTATCTAGACAATAATAAAAGCTAAAACAGGAGGATCACTAATTGATCTTCTATTCACTAATTAAAGGAAACATAAAATAACAACCATATTTTCATAGATGCTGCAAATAACACTTCCAGATTGTGGCGAGATTATCCTTCATTCACCCCCTTAATCTTGCTTCATCTCATCGATATTCTTAACATCGAGATTCTGTCACATCTCGACGAATTTGTTTCTTGCTAAAGCCTTAGTTAGAATATTTATCAGTTGCGCGTTTGTTCCAACATAATCAACATCCATTTTATCACTCACAATGCATTCCCGTATGTAATGTAACTTGGTGTCAATATGCTTACTTCTATAATGATGCACGAGGTTCTTGCGTAATGCAATGGCAAATTTGTTATCTACAAGTTATCTGAATTTCATCTCTTTGCATCCCAACATTTCACCAAGGAGACAACTCAGCCAAACCCCTTGACCAGTCGTGGTTGCTGCGGCGACATATTCCGCCTCACAAGATGATAAAGCTACGATCTTTTGTTTCTGAGATGTCCACATGACTATCTTATTTCCAACGAAGTAAGCTATCCCCGTGGTGCTTTTCTGATTGTCGATATCTCCAGCAAGATCACTGTCACTATATCCAACCAACTCAATTTTTTCTTCCTTTTGATTTGTAACAGCAGTCGTAACCCAAAGTTCCTTGAATGTACCTGAATATCTGCTTAATCGCACCGCAATGCTTCACAGTTGGAGTCTCCATGAACCGACTTGTGATGCCTGCCGCATGAGCTATGATTGGACGAGTATTAACCAAATATTGAAGACTCCCAATAATACTTCGATATCATGTTGTATCAGTAGCTCCATTGTCATCTTGTTTGCTCAACCAAAGTCGATTTCCCATTGGTGTATGACATGGATTACAACCCTCCATTCCTGCTTACTTCAAGATTTTAACAACATAAGTCTTTTGACACAACATTATTTCTCCTTCGTTTTGATATACCTATATTTCCCTTAGTAACTAAGCAATCCAAGATCGCTCATTTTGAACATATTTTGCATCTGCACCTTGAATGCTAATATATCTTATGTATTTGTGCCAGTAATGATCAAATCGTCAACATAAACTCCTACAAGTAAGAAAGACTGATCATTACCTCTCGGATAGACCGCATGATCATGTGTGATTCTCATGAACTTGAGCAAAGTCAAAGTGGCATCTAACTTTGCATTCCATGCCCGTGGAGCTTATCGAAGCCCGTACAAAGCCTTGTGCAGTCTGAGCACTTTATGTTTATTAACTTCATCTATGAAGCCCGGTGGTTGTTGAACATAAACTTCGTCCACAAGATCACCGTTTAGAAAAGCCGACTTGACTTTCATGTGGTGCACTTCCCATTTTCCATGCGCAGCAAGAGGAAGCATGAGACGTGCTGTTTCCATCCTTGCTACGGGAGCAAATACTTCATCAAAATCCACCCCCTGTCGCTGTGCGTATCCCTTTGTCACGAGCCTCGCCTTATACTTAACAATATTCCCAGTAGGGTCTTTTTTTAACTTAAACACCCATTTCAAACTAATGGCTTGATGGCCATCTAGAAGCGATGTGAGTTCCCAGGTTTTATTGTCCATGATTGAGTTCATCTCTTCTTCCGTTGCTTTTTTCCAGGATGCATCTGTAACAGCAATATCCAAATTTGCTGGTTCTTCAGCAGCTAGATAATAGGTATTACTCTCTTCCACCCTTCTGACTTCACTTGTGGTATCATATATGTTTTTGATCAGGCGAAATCGATACGGTCCTTACTCAGAGTTGTCTTGCATTGGAGATGTAGTATGCTGAGTTTGACTTAGTGTCTGTGGTTTAGCTTCTAAGGAGACATCTTCAATTTTTTGAGCGTGCGGTGTGGAGGAATTGTCAATGCTGTTGTTATTAGAGTCATACAGAGGAAGTAGGATTGGTGAAACCACCATTTATGCATTACCATAATTCTCCCAATTCCAAGCCCGATGCTCTTCAAATATGACGTCCCTTGACACATACATCTGCTCTCTCATTGGATCATACACTCGATAGGTTTTTTCTCCTTCTTCGAAGCCCACAAATATTCCTGGAATAGAGCAATCCGACAACTTTTTCATGTGAGGTCTGAGACTTTTCACATGTGCAACACAACCTCAAATTCTTAAATAGTACACACTTGGTTTCCTCTTATGCCAAACCTTGTACGGTGTCATCCTGACTACACTTCTTGTTGGAGCTCGATTTAGAATGTAGACAGCAGTCTTAACAGCCTCTCCCCAAAACATTCCTGGCACCTTCCTTGACTTCATGAGACATCTTGTCATTTTTACCACAGTTTGGTTGTGTCGCTCAACTACGCCGTTTTGTTGTGGCGAATAGGGGTTGTGGTGTTGTGCTTGACATCATTTTCGTCACAGTACTTCGAGAATTCATTGCAATTAAACTCATCACCACGGTCGGAGCGAAAAGCAAGCCTTTTTCAGTTGCATTCTACCACGGCTGCCACCATGCACAACTTTCTTGAAAAACCGAAATGCTTTATTTTTGTTATTAGCATCTCAACCCACATAAAACGGCTAAAGTCATCAACAATAAGTAGAAAGTACCTCTTTCCTCCTGCAGTGGCTGGTTGGATTGGACCACACAAATCAACATGTATCATCTCCAACAGATGTTTCGCTTTAAATTGCGTAGCCTGGAAATTGCTTTCGGTGTTGTTTTCCTAGCATGCAACCATCACACAACTCTTCTACATGCTTTATGGGAGGAATACCTCGTGTCATTTGCTTGCAAGACAAATTTCAAGTGCACGAAAATGTAAGTGCCCATAACGAGCTTGCCATAACCAAGTCGTGTCATCTTTTTGCGCCAACATGCTTACTGGAGAGACAGGATTCAGATTTAAAATATAAAGTCTGTTTCTTGAACGTGACACCCGAGCAAGTACTTTCTGGGAGGATCCAATATACAAATCTCCCCTCCTTCAATTATAATCTTGCATCCATTTTCATCAAGTTGTCCAAGCGAAACGATATTACTTTTCAAACTTGGGATATAGAATACATCAGCGAGAGTGCGATGTTTGCCGGTGTGTGATTGGAACATGACCAAACCTTTCCCTTGTATTTTGACAGCTAGCCCGTCTCCAAACCACACAAAGCCAAGTGTGGTTTCGTCTGGAACTGTGAAAGCCTTCTTGTCTCCAGTCATATGACTAGTTGCCCCGATATCAAGATACCATACAATGTCTGCATCATCTCCTGGAATCACCTTCTCTTCATTCATATAAAAAGTTTGTAATGAATTATTATCAACTGCTATAGACACACAAGTTTGCATCATGAAAACAGCTGGTCCATATTCTTCTATCTCACTCTTCACAAAATTTGCCTGCTCCCGTTCACGATCGTGCTTAGCTTTCCGACACTGTTTTGCCAATTGTCCAGCTATTCCGCAATAGTTGCAAGTTCCTTTCTTGCGCTGGTTTGATCCACCCCCATTTGAGGACCATCTACCTTTATCGCCAATTGGTTTCTTTTCTCTTACTGGAGATTTTCCTTTTCGGTTTCCACCAAACGAGTTTGGCCACCGATCGTGTTAGTGTTGTCAGGCACACCATTCTTCCTCAGTGAGAAGAAATCGATTCGTTGCAGGTGTTGTGTTATCGAGTTTGTTATCGAGTTCATCATATTCCTCAATAACAATAAGCCGACCTGTGAGTTATTCAATTGTCATAATTTTGAGATCCACAAGTGACTCGATTGCCTTGGCCATTTGTTTATATTGGCGTGGTACACTCCGAAGGAATTTGAGCACCGCCTTGTGCTCGGTAACTGGATCACCCAACATTTCGAGCTCGTTCATGATAGAGGTGAGTCTGATGATGAATGACTCTACACCTTCACCTTCCTTTAAAGTGAGATTCTCGTACTCCAATATTCGTCATGTCTGTGCTTTGGCTTCCTTGACTCGCTTGCCTCCTACCCGCATAGTTTTAAGGGTATCCTATGCTTTTTTGGCTGTCTCTTTGACTCCAATAATGCGAATCGGCATTGCCCGAAGCAACATCGACATTGCGCGCCTATCTAAACACACATTTTCTAGACCATCTTCATCTACATCCCACAAGCCTTGCGCTTGTAGATGCACCTTCATTAGGATTGCCCAATCTCCATATTTGTGCATGTGAGGAGGGAAAAATGACCTGCTACATTTTCGAGTTCCCTCTCGGCTCGGACATCGACTATCTCTCTCGCCATTGCTGCTGCGCCTTTTGGATCGAACACCAAATGGCTCTAGATACCAATTATTGATACACTAGCAATGCAAATAAAAGAAAAACACTATTTGCACGTATGAAGTTTTTATTTTTCTGAACTGGTGATATTTTCATTAAGCAAACAAAATACTTATACAAAAATATGTCAACTAAACATAGCAAGAAAATCAATTATCTAGACAATAATAAAAGCTAAAACAGGAAGATCACTAATTGATCTTTTATTCACTAATTAAAGGAAACATAAAATAATAATCATATTTGCATAGATACTGCAAATAACACTTCCAATTGTGTCTTTTTCTATATTTTGCCGAGCCCCTTTTCTCCTCGGCCCGCGGAGACGTTGTCCATTTCAACACAAACACTCCGAAAGCCTTGTTTGGTAGACCATGGCCTCGTTTTCACAATTTTGTATGAACCTCGAATTATTTTTGTTTTGGGCAGGGGCGGCACTATGTGAAGGCTCATGGGGTCTGCCGCCTCCATGGCGTTTCGAATATTTTTTTTTATATATATGTATTTTTTTAAAAAGAATAAAATTATATAGTGTTGACCCCATAAAATTACGATCGAACCCCGATAATACTCGAGCTCTACATCCACCCCTGGTTTTGGGACTCTTTTGCAATCCCTACCGGGACCCGACCTCCTCCTTAATCCAATGAGACATCCGAATTTTTTTTTCTTTCTATTTAAACTTAAGAAATTCTATTAAACTACAACAATTTTGATAGAATTGATCTATTTTGTATCGTTGCACGCTAGATTACATCTTATAACTATAACAATTTGAGTTTCAAATTTTCGACTAGTCCCCCATTGACAAATGTCCAGAATCATGAAACTTACGTGAATCTTTTGAAAATTTTATTTGATTACATAAAAAATTATAGATTCAGATACTAAAACAAGGACTTGACACTTGACAGTGTCATTTTAATAATGAACTACATTTAACGCGTTTACATAAAGAATTTTCATGTTTTAATGATATTATAGTAGTTTGTTCAAAATGATACTTATTAAATATTATGTAAAAATTTATGAAAAAAATACCAAACTTCTCCAATAAACTTTCATCACATATTATTTATTCAAATTTGTACACAAAGTAAAATTATTTTATGTAAAATTTAACAATTTTAAAATAAATTATTTTTTAAATATAAATATATGAAAATAGATTTTAAGTAAAAATAAAAACTAATATTTTTAAAATAACTATTTTATTTTACATATTCAATCATTAATTAATAATTGAAAAAATATCATAAATTTACTTAGTATCTTTTTTATATGTGCACGTTTTTAAAAATTTCTGGAAGAAAATGTTGTAACTCTTTTAATTTATACACATAGATTGTTAATAATATTGGACCGTAGAATTGTTATCAATATATGAATTTGAGCAATGTCCTAATTTTATAATACTGTTGCTTTTAGAGATGTTGATACTAAATTAGGCCCAGCCCAGTCTCCACGATTCAGGGCTTGGTCCAATACACGGGCTTATTTGATGTAGTATTAATTTTCAATCGAATATAAATTATATAGATTAATACATGTTTCATTCTATCAATTTTTTATGATTTTAGCAGCCCAAAATTATTGGTTTAAGTCATGTAGAATAATCACCTCGGTATAGCAATCCAACAAAGCAAAACTCTTGGTTTATCTATTTACCAAGTCTTATTCATATTAGTAAATGACATAAAATTCGGACCAAGCTCCCGCCTATTTGGCTCTTAGACAATCTTTACAATTGAATGGAAACAATCCAACAATTTAATAAAATTATATTTTAATGTACTATAAAACTCACACGTAAATATTACTCCCTCCGTCCCATTGAAGTTGTCCCACTTTCCTTTTTTGTTTGTCCCATAGAATAGTCCCATTTTCCTAAAATGGCAACCTTTTTCACACTCACCAATAAAATATTAATTCCACTACACTCACAACCCTTAATTCCCGTGCTAAAAAGAAAAGGGACTACTTCACCGGGACGGAGGGAGTATTTGTTTTTCCCATTAGTGTTCCAACCTGATTTACTATTAAAATTAAATGTTAATATTTCTCTTTTTCAATATAATATAAAAATAAATTTAAACTAATAATAATAATAATAATAATAATTATTATTATTATTATTATTATTATTATTATTCACCAAAATTTTCTAGACATAAAATTTACGATAAGTAATACAAAATAAAATATAAATTGACCAAAGACAACATATGAAGTTTTCAAATACAAGTAAATGAATTGTACATTATATATTAAAATAATGATAATGAAAAAATAATTTTTTTTATAATATGTGAAATTATAGCAATATTTGAATCAGTGTTGTAAAATTCGGTCTGTACGGTCGCCTAGGCGCCGCCTAAGCATTAGGCGAACCGTGCCGAAAACTGCTTGTTCGGGTGATCTGTACGTTTTAAAAATTAATCCGTGCTTGTGCGGTGCCTAGGCGCCCTACGCGGTGCGGTTATACGTCATGTACGGTGCGATTAAACGATCTGTGCGGTTTCAGTACGAGATACACTATTTTTGTCAATTTTTTTAATTAACATTTGAAAACATAAATAAAATTGACTAATAATAACAACAACAACAACAACAACAACAACAACAATAATAATAATAATAATAATAATAATAATAATAATAATAATAATAATATTATTATTATTATTATTATTATTATTATTATGGTAAAGCTTAAAGGTTTCCAAAAAAGTAATTTTCACAAATTTCTTGCTCGACTTTTCGCTTCTCGCCCTTATGGTAAGAAAATCATTAGAACTTTGTAATTCCATCAAATATTTTATATTTTTTGCAATTTAAACTTATAAATGTTGAATATTTTGTTTACATTTTAGAGTATCTGAATGTAAAAAATATATTTATTGTAATATTTTAATCAAATATATTTATATATAATATAAAAATAAAATAAATTTATTATCCGCCTAGGCCCTGCCTACTCCCGCGTAGACTACCTAGGTGCTAGGCGGTATGTGACAGTACAGGGAGCGTATAGCAAATTTTACAATCTTGATCTGAATTAGAAATCGATGTTTACCGAACATATAAATTGGGTAAGATAAGATGGAATAAACTTCTCTCACTAGTATTGAATGAAATTTACTATATAAAATTTCATGCTAAATATTTTCTTTTTCCTGCTAAAGAAATTAGTTTTCATTCATTACATTGAACCAATAAATTAGGGTTAAAAAAAATAAATACACATCAATATATTTTAATTTTCTTGCAAATAATTTAATTTAATGTTCGACTCAAAAATAAATAATAACAATTTGTTAGAGAAAAAGGTTCTCTGTTGAATAACATTATGAAAAAAATTGAAATAGCAAAAACAAAATAAAATAAAATAGATATCCAGTCTCTATCAAACTCTCCCTCCGTACCACATATTTATGTGTAGGGTGGGCAACCGAGGGCCGTCGGTCAACCTATGTCATGCATTTTGAAAAAAATTTCTACTTATATATATATATATATATATATATATAGGGATTGGATTCGGTGATAAAAAATCCTCCCGTGATAAAATGATAAAGCCGCTTGATTACATTTACAATGTTGCTTGATTACAATGTTGCTTGATTGTGTTTTATTTGTTGCTTGATCATTCATTGCTTGATAGCATTTTAATTGTTGCTTGATTAGTTATTAGCCATTGATTTAATTAGATCTAATGGATGAGATTCATTCTTATTTTTAATATACTTATTTATTATCATATGATCCCTCCTCTGTATATATATATATATATATAGCAGTGATCATATAATAATAGGATTTCCCGTACTAAATGAGAAAAGATCTTAGCCGTTTAAAATCTCAATCGACGGTACAAATTAATTCCGTCCCTTCCAATTTTCGATGCATATTTTGCACATACTTAATGCATAAAAGGGTAAGATAGTAACTGTCTTCTCTATTTAGATCTAAACACACTCTCTCCTAGTTTTCTCTTTCCTCCCATTATAATCAAACGATTATATGTTTCTCGATTCAAATCTATTTTTAACGAATCATATATCAAATTAAACGTATTCTTACGACGATTCATATGATATCCATATTGAATATGTTAAATTTAGAAGATTTGCACGAAAATCTTGATTTCATATTCAGCTGGTATATGTTCTTCATTATATTTATGTTTAGGAAAAAAAAATGCGCATAAAAAATGTTCCTAAATATTTGCATTTTTTGCATCAAATGATGCATTATTAACTTGAATAAGATGCATTTTTATTCTAAAGCATATGCATTTTTGTATTCATATTGAGTGCATTTTTTGCATTGATTATATGCTGTAATTTTATGCCTAAAATATTGCATTTTTTACATTGAACGTATGCATATTATGTTTTATGAACTGCACGAAATGAAATTCTTGAAAATATATTTTTTACATTTTTGCCCTTTTATGCATTGAGTATGTGCAAAATATGCATCGAAAATTGGAAGGGACGGGCTTAATCTGTGCCGTTGATTGAGATTTTAAACGGCTGAGATCTTTTCTCATTTAGCACGGGAAATTCTATTATCACCTAATCACTATCATATATATATATATATATATATATAATTATTATATTATTAGATGACCAAATTGTCACATTAGTAGATGACATTAATGAATTTGTCACGAATTCAAATTAATGAAGGGACACTTCCTTCTTTAGATGTTGTATATCCCATTTTTTTATTTTTTTTTTTTAGAAAATGTGGAACTCTAAAGCAATATTTATTTACAATACTTCATTTCATTGAATTTATGGACAACCACTATATTATCATATAATTGATTTAAATAGTTTGAGTTAGACATTTGAACAAATAAAATTGAAAATGTCAAAAGTAAATTAGCCGTCCATGTTAATTTTGTGATTCATTTTCATTAATTGATTCAAGAATGAATACAAGGAGATGATAAAGTAATAACAAGGGTAATTGGGCTACACTAATCCTAATGGGCTAAATGTACACATGGGCTCTATAAATATTAACACCCCCCTCAAACTCAAGGTGGTTGAGTGGAAACCAACTTGAGTTTGCCCAAAAGAGTCCAAAATCGGTCTGGGAGAAGGGACTTACTAGAAACATTTGTTGTCTGATCTATGGAGGAAATAGAAACAAGCTATACAGTACCCCGAACAACATGCTTACAAATGAAGTGACAATCAATCTCAATTTGTTTGGTGCGTTCATGAAATGTATCATTCTTTGACATCTTAATTGCACTCTCACTATCAGAATTAGTAGATGATGTTTGGGGTGCTCCAAGATAAGCAAGTAACCAACGCAACCACAAAAGCTCAGAAGTAGAGTCATCTAAAGCACGATATTCAGACTCAGCGGTCGATCTCGAGATTGAAGTTTGTTTCTTTTTGCGCCAAGAAATTAAAGAGTCTCCCATAAAGAAGCAAAAACCAGTAGTGGACTTCCGATCCGTAGGATCACCAGCCCAATCAGCATCAGAATATCCAGAGAGAATCAAAGGGGAATGCGCTTAAAAGTGTAAACCATGCAACAAAGTACCTTTCACATATCGAAGAATATACAACACAACAGAATAGTGGGAAGTCCTTGGAGCATCCATAAACTAACTAACAATGTGAACAACATATGCTATGTTAGGCCTAGTAACAGTCAAATAAATCAAACTCCCGACAAGAACTCGATATCGAGTGGGATCCTCAAGCAAAGAACCATCAAGAAGAGTAAGACGAACATCATAATCAAGAGGTGTAGAAGCTGTCTGACAATCAATGAGACCAGCTCGAGCAATGAGGTCAGATGAGTACTTGGCCTGAGATAAGTAGTATCCATAAGATGAATCAGAAATCTCAAGTCCGAGAAAATGGCGAAGATTACCCAAGCTCTTCATCTCAAAATGCTGTCGAAGATAATCCTGTAGTTCAGTAATCCCTGAAGCATCATCTCCTGTAATAACCATATCATCCACATATAGCAGCAAAATAACAATCCGAGTAGATCGACGATGAAGAAATAGTGCCGAATCATGATCACTAGTAGTAAATCCAAACTGAAAAAGAGTAGAACTAAATGTAGCATACCATGCACGCGGTGCCTGTTTCAAACCATATAGAGCACGACGTAATTGACAAACCTTCCCAGTGGATGGAGAACCTGGGGAGGTGTCATGTCAACCTCCTCAGAAAAATCTCCATGAAGGAAAACATTTTTGACATCAAGTTGCTGAAGCGACCATCGACGAACTGCAGCAACAACAAGCAAACATCGGACAGTGTTAAGACGGGCTACTGGAGCTATGTCTCCTTTTAATCAACACCATATTCTTGAGAGAAACCCTTAGCAACAAGACGTGTCTTATAGCGCTCAATAGATCCATCGGATGTAGTCTTGATCTTGTAAACCCATTTGCAACCAATGGGTGACTTGCCAGGTGGAAAATCCACCAAATCCCAAGTGAGAGTCTTTGCCAAAGCCTGTAATTCCTCAGTCATTTCCTTTTGCCACAATGGATCAGCACTCGCCTCACGATAGGATCTGGGCTCATGGTGAGACAAAATAGTAGAGTAGCAATGGAAATCAAGAAGATGGGAAGGAAGTTGACTTACACGGGTGGAATATCTAAGAGGAGTGACAGACTCAGCGACAGGCTCGAGCAAGGGCACTGATTCAGGAGGTGTAGATGGATTAAGCTCGGGCAAGGATGTTGGTTCAGAAGGTGCAGATGGATCAACTCCAGGTAACAGAGATACAATAGGTAGATCAATGAGATGAGGACATGAGGATACTGGAAATGGATCAGGAGGTGAGTAGAAGAAAGAGGACGATGAATCTAGAGTGCCATGAAATTTAGACATGGAGGTGAACATAGTATGCTCCCAGAAAGTGACATGACGAGATATACGTAATCTATTGGAAATGGGATCCCAACACCTAAATCCCTTGTGTTCTACCCCATACCAAAGAAAATAACATAGACGAGCCCGAGGTTCTAACTTATTATGTTCATATGGAGGGAGATGGGCAAAAGCAACACAACCAAAAGGGCGCAATAATGTGTAATCAGGTGACTGACGAAACAACTTTTCAAAAGGACTGATACCATGAATAAGAGAGGAGGGAATTCGGTTAATAGTATAGATAGCAGTCAAAGCTGCTTCCCCCAAAAAATGAGAAGGACACGCAGCGGATAAAAGGAAAGCACCAATAATATCAAGAATATGACGATGTTTATGCTCTGCCCGTCCATTTTGTTGGGAGGTGTATGAACATGAGCGTTGAACCACTGTACCCTGATCAAAGAGGAAACGAAGAAGAAAAGAATCCTTGTACTCAAAGGCACTATCAGCAAGCAAAACCTTTATAGGACAAGAAAATTTGGTGCAAATCATTTGAGCAAACTGAGAATAGATGGTGGGTAAGTCAGAGCGTTGTTTCATAAAATATGTCCAGGTAAACCGAGAAAAATCATCAAGAAAAATAACAAAATATTGAAAACCATTCAAAGAAGCAACAGTAGATGGGCCCCAAATATCAAAATGTACCAAATCAAATGGTTTATTAGCAATAGATGCATTCTTAGAAAAAGAAAGAGCTGGTTGTTTCTCAAGTTTACAATGTAAAAAAGAAAAAGACTCAAAATGACCTGGACCCAAAAGGCCCTTATTATGTAGAGACTGAACTTTACTTGAGGAGGCATGACCAAGGCGAAGATGCCAATTCAAACTAGATGAAGAAGAAGTGAGAGCTACAAAAAGGAGATGGGGATGAGGGACACAGAGCGACTCAAGCTCAAATAGCCAACCCATCTTGCGGCCCGTACCTAGGATCTGACCCGTCCCCAAATCCTAAACTTGCACACTAGAAGGGGAAAAGATAATATTAAGGCCGTGTTCAACCAATTGACCAACAAAAATAAGAGTTAATGCTAGCTGAGGAATGTAGTAAATATCATAAAGTTCTAATGAGGAAGAGGAGATACGACCAGTGTGTGAAATATTCATACGTGTACCATTGGCTGGATGTATAGGTGGTAATGAAGAAATAGATGATGTAGAGGTTAAGGTACTCAAATAAGAGGTCATATGGTTACAACAAGCAGAGTCAAAATACCAATGAGATTTACCTGAAGTGGCTGACATAGCAGAATGAGAATGGATAACCTATTTAACTAAAGCTTCTATGTCCTGAAGAGTGTAAGGTGATGGCTGAGACTCGTCGGTAGGAATAATAGTGGCTGAAGGAACAATAGGTGAAAAAGACCCACGAGTACCCCGAGGTCACGAGACAGCTCCACTAGATCATTGTGCTCCACCTAAACGCTGTGATTTGTTCGGGCAAGATGGAGCAATATGACCTAAAGCATGACAAATATGTCACTCCACCTTAGGACAAACACGATAGGTGTGCTCCAAACTCTTGCAAATCCCGCATACACCCGAAGAGGATGGCCGGGAATGATAAAGAGAAGCAGGAGAAGTCTGATGAGAAACCGCCAAAGCAGAGTCAAACTGAGGCAACCTACTAAGTCAAAGACGAGTCTCCTCAAATGTAATTTCCTGAATTGTCGCATCAAGTGTAGGCAATGGATGGCAATGTAGAAGAGAAGCTCACACAACCTCATACTCTGGTTGAAGAGCCATGAGAGTCTCGATCAGATCCAAGTGATCCTACTTGATGTTAGCCTATCGCAATTGATGTCGCAAAGATTTAGTTTGTGCTAGAAACTGACTGTCCAGGCTCTTATTTCAATGAATGTAAAGTGATCACAAGATGATAATAGTGAGCTAAGCCAGTAGTCTGAAAGCGAGCAGCCAAGAAATCCCAAGCTTCCTTCGCAATATCATAGGGAGCAAGTTGCACCTGAATAGCTGAAATAGTTATATTCCGAAACGAAGTAAGAATTACATGATTCTTACTCTTGATGGATTTATATACTGAAAGCATTATGATTGGTATATTATGTACAAGGTCGATTGGTTAATATACTGGGAATCATAAATGTTGTATGTTCATCTCCTGTCTGAATTAACAAACATGTGTCGCAAACGAAATTATCCTCTTATCTCGTCGATAGGGAGATCATACGGTGTGTAGTAGATCACACAAGATCGTATGGATCATTTGACCTAGTGAAATATAAATAGTTATCACAGCTGAGACAGTTTCAGGATAAACTGTCGGTGTAGGCTGCAACATACGCATTAATAAGCATCTTATCTTAGAGGGCTTGGTATGCTGATGAGGGACACACATTGATAAGGACCTAAGTCGAGATCGATTCTGTTATCTGACATTAAAAGAATCTAGATCTCTATGGCTTGATGAGATCCTAAGCCTATATGAACGTACAGAAGTATACACAGATTGTGTATCACTTTGAGTTGCAGTGAAAGGCTCTAGTTGAGCTTGTATATCTGTATCTTGGGTGAAAGCAGTTTGTATATGATTGTCTGGTACTGGAACTAGGTTACCACATCCAGTATAGGATGGTGACATTCCCTGAGCAGCTCAAAAGATTCGTATTTTCTTATAAATATGCCTCAGTTTCTCAGATGACAACACACCACA
Organism: Plectranthus barbatus; assembly: GCA_026898455.1. Lineage (NCBI taxonomy): Eukaryota > Viridiplantae > Streptophyta > Magnoliopsida > Lamiales > Lamiaceae > Plectranthus > Plectranthus barbatus. The sequence goes on along the minus strand of JAPKLW010002792.1, from coordinate 40,026 downwards.
AGATCATATGTTGCAACACAGCAAACCAGTATTTTGGGGGCTGTGGTGATCGACTAAGATCTGAAAAATGAGGAGGAAATTCTGCTTCTCAACCGGGCAAGGAATCTGAAGGGAATCTTCACCAGATATTCGGATGGGAGTTGGGATACAGATCAGAAAATCAGATCAGGAGGATCATCTTCTTTCTTCTCTCCCTCTTGTTTTTTTCAAAAATTATATATCAATTTTTATAGATTTAATTCCTTAATCTGTTGGGAATAAATCTTGGTGCATGGGAAAAGGATCGAGGATCAAATCTCTACGTACTCGTTCTTCAGGTTTCTACAATCCAGGTATTCCGCATAAACCCCCTTATGTATAATCAATAGGAGCATGCTAGGAATAATTATAGGCATAACAACTTATTTTTGATATTCCTATTAACGGTCTCAGCAAACGGACTTCGTGATTCAGTTCACAAATCCCTTCAATTGGTATCAGAGCGAGGTTGATTAGTTGGCTCTGTCACGAAAAATAATATTGCCTATGATTTGCATGATAATTATTATTGAATGAATGCATGAATGGTTTATGGATTGTATGATTGTGTTTTTTGTTCCTCGTGGTTTTTGGGTTAATCCGCCCTTTTATAAGGATTCGTTTTTCAATCACGAGATAAATCTGTGGTTAGATTTAAATTCCAAATTGTATTAGGATGTTATTCTATGTAATTTTTCAATTTTAAATTAAATCTGTAAAATGGAGAACGAAGAACACGAAGAATGAGGGAAGAACACGAAGAACTTTCGCATGATGGAGCAAGGCAGCGCCGGCATAAGGGCTGTGCAAGGTGGTCGTGCAGACCACGAGGACGATGGCGAAGCAGCGCAGCAGCCGGCGAGGCACGGCGCACAGCGGCGGAACCCTAAGGTTCGCTATGTGCGATTGCACGCGCAGGGGCAGCACCCCGCGCTCTCAAGCGCGGCTGCAGGGAGTGCCGGCAGGGCATGCTTGCAGCGCGCATGGAGGTTGGAGGTAGCAGCAGTCGGCGGCGGCGGTCAGGCGCGCGCGTACAACGGAGCCCTAGGCTTCATGCACGTGCGGCACCTGTGTGCGTCGAGGCGGCGCTCCCTCCCTCCGACGATCGACGATGGCGGTGCGGCTCGGAGCAGGGAAGGCACGGGCTGGGGGCGGCCGGTGGCGGAGCTTGGCGCGGATGGCGGCGCTGCAAACCCTAGGGTTTGCGCGCGGTTCGTGCGGGCTTCGGACCGCGTCTCGTGCGCGATTTTTTGGCGAGCCGCAGGTGTCGATGGTGAGAGAGCAGAGGCCACCGGTTCGGGCGATGGTTGGGGCAGGCCGGAGCGGCGGCAGGCGAAGCGGGCGACGGCCGGAGGAGGCGGAATCGTGAGCTACAGCCATGCGACGTGCGTGCATAGCTGCTGCGCGATTCCGGCAGCGGCGGGTCGCTGACGGTGGCAGTTCGTCGGTGGTGGCTCGTCGGGCCGAGTTATCGCGGGATATTGGGCTTGCAATGTGAGCCCGGGCCCGCGATTTGGTTAACTGGCCCAGTTGTCCAATTTTTCGATGAATCAAATCTTGGAGGCCCAATTTTCAGAAAATAAAATCTGATCACAGTCCAAGTAATGGGAGTCCAGTCGAAGATCTATGAAATAATTTCAAACTGTAATAGATAGGATTATTTCTTAATTTCATATCACGAGGCCACGAAGATATTTTTTATTTGCTTTATTATTTGTCTTCGCATGATATATGTGTTTACATTAATTGCGCAACATATAAGCATGTTGTAGATAATAGGAGCATGTTTATTGCTTTTATTTACAGCTTCAAAGCATGCTATGTGATTTATTTGTGTAATTAATTATAACTATAAATTCGGGGTTCATATTTTGCATGATAGAATTTTAGCAATGTTATAATTATGGCTACATAAAATAATCTGTGCAATTGAACCTTATGAATTTAAAATTACTAAGCTCTTTATTTAATAAGACCTTCACAAAGCGATCCTTTATTGGAAGTGGGTAATTTATTAGGTAAATGTCTACATGTGTAGTTTACTTAATTTATTATTCATAACTTCTAAAATATAGGATTTCTTAAAACAAACATTTAATTCATGTGAGAAGTGGGAGTTCATGCGTAAACGTCTACATGTGTAGCTTGCGTATTGAGTTTTCATAAGTTCTATAGGGATTGAATTAAATGAGACAACCTTATTATAAGGGATCAGGGTGTGTCCTAGCAGATCCTTATATGGGAGGGTTGACTTTGGTGGTAAGCTAGCTTAAATATTGTCCAGAGTATAAGTTATTTGTGATGTCCCTGCTCAGTAGGATAATATAGTCTTAAGTTAGTCTCCAATTATTAATTCTATTTGTCTAAGGAACCCGGGCATGGATTGGAATTAAATGACTGGAATTGAAAGATGCAGTTTGGTTAAGTGTTTTGTTGTAAACGTCCACATGTGTGGCTTGCAATAGTAATACTTAGGCAAATTGGAGGAAACATTAATATTGTTTTATCATAAGGTTTCAATATTTAATTGTTTCAATTGTTTGCGACTATGTTTTAATTTCTGCTTTAATTTATTGTTTTCAGACATATCTTTACCAAATGTGATCAATATCCTAGCACAAAACCAATTAACCGGTCCCAATTTTCAAGAATGGAAACACAACTTGGATTACATCCTTGTTGCAGAGGAACACGAGTTTGTCCTTGATAAGCCTCGTTCGGCTGCTCCCACTGATGCATCGACTAATGAGGAAATGAGCTACTATAACAAGTGGCTCAAGTCAAACAATATAGTGAAATGCTATAAGATGACTATAATGTCCAAGATACTTGCACAACAACATCATTCGTATGATAATGCTTGTGACATTATGGACAGCCTCACAACGACCTATGGTGAGTCAGACTAAGCTGTCAGATTCAATCTCATGAGGGAAATCGTGGGAAAGAAAATGTCTGAAGGTAGCTCGGTAAGAGAGCACGTGGTAGCATGACTCTTCTCATGGATGAACTCACGCTGCACAGAGGTGGTATTGATGCGGAAGCGCAGATTGATATCATTCTCAACTCTCTGCCAAAGTCCTTTGAGAACTTTGACTGATTGCTGTCATGAACAAGAAAGAGTACACTCTTAACGAGTTACTCAATGACTTGATGGCAGCGGAGTCAGTGATGCTTCTAGAAAAGGTTGCTTTGGCTACTTCAGGAAACCGTCCTGTTGCGCTGGTTGGCAAGAGGCGCAAAGGAATGTTTAAGAAGAAAGCCAAAGGTACAACTTCTGTGAAGAAGTCAAAAAGGACACCGGGCGTGCCTGGGAAAAAGGACAAGTGTTTCAGATATGGCAAGGCTGGTCACTGGAAGAAATATTGTCAAGTCAGGAAGACTGGACAAGGTGCGTCATGTACATTTATAATGGAAACATGTTTAGCATCAGTTTATACCCATTCTTGGATAGTGGATACTGGAGCTATTGATCATGCTTGTTGTACTTTGCAGGGGTTCAGGCCGACAAGGCAGCTGATACATGATGAGATTACCATCTCAATGGGCAGCGGAGAGCGAGTCTCAGCAGTAGCCATTGGAGATTTTACTTTATGCTTTGAAAACAATGTTTTGATTTTGAGAGATGTTTTATATGTGCCGGTTTTTCGGTGAAACTTAATTTCAGTTTCCAAGTTATTTAGTGATGGATATTCAGTTATTTTTATAGTGGAGTTTCTATCATTGGGAATAACGGTGTTATCTGTCGTGGCAAACTGATTGACTCTCTCTATATCATTGATTGTAAGCATGAATCTTCCATGAATGTTGCAAACTCATCCAATAAAAATAATCATTTAAAGAGAAAGTTTTCTTCCGATGAGGATCAAACATATCTCTGGCACTTGAGACTAGGTCACATCAATCTAAAAAGGATTAAAAGATTAGCATGCGATGGGCTCTTGGATTCTTTTCAAGTGGTACCGCATCAAATCTGTGAATCCTGTATAGAGGGAAAGATGACAACCAAACCTTTTAAGGCAAGTCAGTTTCGAGCAGAGGATGTGTTGGAATTGATCCACTCTGACTTATGTGGACCAATGTCCACGCAAGCTCGTGGAGGTTATGAGTACTTCGCCACATTCATTGATGATTACTTAAGATTCGGATATGTCTATTTGCTTCGCTACAAGTCTGAATGCTTTGAGAAATTCAAAGATTTTAGAACTGAGGTAGAAAAGAAGCTAGGTAAGACTATCAAGACACTACGATCAGATCGTGGTGGAGAATACCTTAGTAACGAGTTCTTGCAGTACTTGTCAGACAACGGGATTACATCCTAGTGGACTGCACCAGAAACCTCTCAATAAAATGGTGTAGCGGAAAAAAGAAATTGAACTCTATTGGAAATAGTCAGGTCGATGATGAGTTATGCAAGCTTGCCGATTTCGTTTTGGGGATATGCCTTGGAGACAGCGGCCTATTTGCTTAACCTTGTACCTTCTAAATCAGTTCCTAAAACGCCTCTGGAACTCTGGTATGGGCGAAAACCAAGTTTGAACAGAGTGAGGGTTTGGGGTTGTGCAGCATATGTGCTGACAAAGGAACCTGATAAGTTAGAAAGTAGGTGTAAGCTGATGTTGTTTGTAGGATTTCCCAGGCAAACGAAAGGTGGTTACTTTTATTGTCCTGAGAATCAGAAAGTGGTTGTCAGTACCAATGCGAGATTCTTAGAGGATGAATATGTAAGAAACCACAGATCCAAGAGTGAAATTATCCTCCACGAGCTTGGGGATAAAGAAGCGATTCCATCAAGAAAGCCCAGTGTAGTGGTAAATCCACTTGTAATAGGTGAGGCAATACCAACACTACCGTTAATGCAAGGTATGGAACCAACGAGTACTGTGCTAACTACTGACACGACTCAGATGCCTCGTCGCAGTGGGAGGGTTGTCCACCAACCCGAAAGGTATATGTTCGTGGGAGAATCTTCTGACTTGATCCCGGAAAGCGGACTAGATGATACCGATCCCTAGACGTATGACGAGGCAGTATCTGATAAAGATGTAGACAAATGGCTGATCGCCATGTATTCGGAAACAGAATCCATTACGGCTATGGATGTATACCAGAAAACTGATTTGCCAGATGGTTATCGAGCCATAGGATGGAAATGGGTATACAAAAGAAAGAAAGAAGCGAATGGTGAAATTACAGCTTTCAAAGCAAGACTGGTGGCTAAGGGTTATAGTCAAAAAGAAGGTGTAGACTATGACGAGACCTTCTCACCGGTAGCCATGCTTAAGTCCATTTGAATACTCCTAGCCATAGCAGCACATAAGGACCTAGAGATCTTGTAGATGGATGTTAAAACCACGTTTCTAAACGGGTACCTTGAAGAAGGTAGGGACATCTATATGCAACAGCCAGAAGGTTATGTGCAAAAAGGCGAAGAACATTTGGTCTGGAAGCTTAAGAAGTCGCTGTATGGACTTAAGCAAGCTTTACGGTCATGGAATCTATGTTTTGATGAAGTGATTGAATCCTATGGATTTTCACAATGTTCAAACGAGAGTTGCGTGTACCGTCTATGTGTCAGCGGAAGCGTGGTGTTCCTTGCACTTTATGTAGATGATATTCTCCTATTTGGCGACAATGTGGAAGTATTGTCGGGCATAAAGGGGTGGTTATCTGAACAGTTTCACATGAAGGACCTTGGGGAGGCAGGATACTTCCTAGGGGTAAAAGTATTGCGGGAGCGCAATAAGAGGATGTTGACCTTGTCTCAAGGGTCATATGTGGATAATGTGATTGCCAGTTTCAGCATGCAAACTGCCTAGAAATATCTGTTAACCTTCAGACATGGCATACATCTTTCTAAGGATCAGTGTCCGGTGTCACAAAAGGAGAAGGATGAGATGAGCAACGTGCCATATGCATCGACCATGGGGAGCCTCATGTATGCAATGCTATGTACGAGGCCAGATATCTAATTTGCTGTAGGCATGGTAGCAAGATATCAGTCTAACCCTGAACATGCGCATTGGACCGCGGTAAAGCACATACTCAAATACATGAAAAGGACTAGAGACTACTGTCTCGTCTATCACTGTGAGGAGTTATGGCCTGTGGGTTATATAGATTCGGATTTCCAGGCAGACCGAGACAAAAAGAAGTCCACCTCTGGCTATGTGTTTACATTGGGAGGTGTGGCCATATCATGGAGGAGTGCAAAGCAGAAGTGCATTGCTGACTCCACAATAGAAGCAGAATATGTGGCAGCTTATGAAGCTTCGAAAGAAGCAGTATGGTTTCGAAACTTCCTTCTGGAGTTGGACGTGATTCCTAAGCTACCCAAGACTATCACGGTATATTGTGATAATTCGGGAGCTGTGGCCAATTCAAACGAACCACAAACTCACAGTGCAACAAAACACATTGAGAGAAAGTACCATATTATATGAGAAATTGTAGCAGGGGTGATGTGCTGGTAGAGAAGATTGATAGAAAGAATAATCTAGCGGATCCATTCACAAAAGCTCTTCCTCAGAAGGTTTACGAGATGCATGTACGTAACCTTGAGCTGAGGGCAAAGCCAAGCCACATAGAATGATTGAAGTAATAGTTCGATTAGTTTAGACACATTATACATTGGAAAGCACCAGTATAATGCTTTGAGTATAAGTGGGAGATTGATGGATTTATATACTGAAAGCATTATGATTGGTATATTATCTACAAGATAGATTAGTTAATATATTGGGAATCATAAATGTTGTATGTTCATCTCCTGTCAGAATTAACAAACATGTGTCGCAAATGTTATTATCCTCTTATCTCGTCGATAGGGAGATCATACGGTGTGTAGTAGATCACAGAAGATCGTATGGATCGTTTTACCTAGCGAGATATAAATAGTTATCAGAGCTGAGATAGTTCCAGGATAAACAGTTGGTGTAGGCTGCAACATACACAGTAATAAGCATCTTATCTTGGATGGTTTGGTATGTTGGTGTGGGGCACACATTGATAAGGACCTAAGTCGAGATCGATTCTTTTATCCGACATTAAAAGAATCTAGATCTCTATGGCTTGATGAGATCCTAAGCCTATATGAAGGTACAGAAGTATACACTGATTGTGTATCACTTTGAGTTGTAGTGAAAGGCTCTAGTGGAGCTTGTATATCTGTATCTTGGGTGATAGCAATTTGTATATGATTGTCTGGTACTGGAACTAGGTAACCACATCCAGTATAGGATGGTGACATTCCCTGAGCAGCTCAAAAGGTTCGTTATGCTAAAGTCCTGCAGGCTGATTAAGTTCAAGCATAAGTGAAATGGTTTGAGTGGATTGACTCAGGAATATAAGATGTTAATTAATTAAATGGCTTGTCAGAGCATAAATTAATTAATGAATGTCTGTAATCTTAAATGTGGGGATATACCGAGACCATGCAACCGTACCTCAAAACGTGGTAGCAAATAGGTAGGACAGTATTGATTCTCTGGTGGAATGAATCAATATTAATTAATTAATTATATTCTGGGTTGAATATGGGAATTAATTAATTGATAGGCTTTATTTGCTAATTGCATTCTAGTCCCTGCTCTGGCCCATGAAAACTCAGGCCCAATAGAAGTCCAGTATTTTCCTATAAATAGGCCTCAGTTTCTCAGATCACAACACACCACAAGATCATAAGTTGCAGCACAGCAAACCAGTATTTTGGGAGCTGTGGTGATCGACTAAGATATGAGAAACGAGGCAAAAATTTTGTTTCTTAACCGGGCAAGGAATCCGAAGGGAATCTTCACCAGATATTCAGATTGGAGTTGGGATACAGATCAGAAGATTAGATCCAGAGGATCATCTAATTTCTTCTCTCCCTCTTGTTTTTTTCGAAAATTTTATATTAATTTTTATAGATTTAATTCCTTAATCTGTTAGGAATAAATCTTGGTGCGTGAGAAAAGGACCGAGGATCAAATCTCTACGTACTCGTTCTTCAGGTTTCTACAATCCAGGTATTCCGCATAAACCCCCTTACGCATAATCAATAGGAGGAGCATGCTAGGAATAATCATAGGCATTGCAATTTATTTTTGATATTCCAATTAACAATCTCGGCAAGCGGACTTCGTGATTTAGTTCACGAATCCCTTCAACTCTCCCAATCTTCAAACTTCTCAAAATAGGCTTCAAGAGCCTCTGGAGTTGGATGAACGTCTCCTTTACGAGTAGGACGAACATAAGAAATCACATCACCAGTCACAATATGCCTTAACTTCCTACCAATCAGATAGCTCTTCATGGATTGCATCCATAGAGCATAATTATCCCCCGACAAAACAACATTAATGGGAGCATGCACATCTGTACGATCCATAATCAAATAATCAAGTAATTCCAGAAGCAATCAAGTTCTGCCCTTTTTTTTTTAATCCCAGAACTTTAATAATGTGGCAAAAGTGACCCAAAACTAAGGCATTCAAATTCCCAAACCAAGTTGACGTGAATAACAAATATAATATGAAGGCAGAAGCTGAATGACCAAAATAATATGTAGAGGCAGCAAGTGAACGTGACACAGCTAGCAACAAGAAAGACGACCCAGTCAGCAACAAAAGGGCGATGCAGGAAGGAGGCGATGCAGCAGCAGCACCAGACAATGAAGGAGGCGGCGCAGCAGCAGCAAAGGAGGTGACGCAGGGAAGGCTGCGCCTGAAGAAGACACACTGCAATAACGAATTACACGCGCGCCGGGAAGATGCTACACATGGCCATCGATGTGGACTACTGAGGAGGAGGACGTGGGTGATGGACAATCGAAACCCTTACTCTGGTACCATGTTAATTTTGGGATTCAATTTCATTATTTGATTCAATAATGAATACAAGGAGATGATAAAGTAATAACAAGGGTAATTGGGCTACACTAATCCTAATGAGCTAAATGTACACATGGGCTCTAAATATACACATGGGCTCTATAAAGATTAACAGTCCAGATTCGCTTAAGACTACACAAACTTTTATTATGTCATACAACCATGAATAAAATTCATGAGATGAACAAAGAAAAACTACAATACAATATTCATATTCCGAACTATTATTTTCACTAATAATTATATTACAATTTAAAATACATTCTTTTCAGCATAATTAGAATGAACGCCGCATAATTACTTATGAACCTTTTGTAGGCAAGACTCAAGAGTGATTATAAATCTAAGTTACTTGGAATCAATTTAAAAAAAAAATAAAATTATTTGATACTAATTAAATCAAACTCAAGCTACTCAAACAGTTGCCGATGTTAAACTCAAACATAAAACATTCAAGGTCAATCCAATAATATCGAACATGACACCAATTTTAGCTCGAACTTAAAAAACTTAAGCTCAATCTAATTCAAAACCAATCCTCAAGTTTCTTTATTGAACTCGTGTTTAAACTTGACCTTGCTCCACTTATAATCACATCAAATTATATAATCAGATTTCTACAAATTGAATTTGGATGAAGATAAATCTTTGATAACGACATGTCATATGACTTCCACCTTATCCTTTTGATTTCAACTATAAGATTCTTACAAGATATCTCATAATTTAATTTCCAAAATTATCTTCTCTCCAAAAAGTCTAATTTGTCTTTATTGCTACCTGGCACATAAATCTTTATTATTCATTTTTAGGAATATTATTTAGTATAAAATTAACGTATTGTTCCAACCAAATTTAAAAATACGGCAGAGTCGTAATATTCTGAGTGCCAAGGAAAGCTCAATTTGATAGGCCCGAACCAAATAGTTCGAGATTTAAATGATTGAACATGAAGTTTTTCCAATTGATCCCATTAATATTTATATAACTATTATATCGTCAAGATTTATTCTAGAATGTAATTTTGTATAAGTTGTAATAGCTTAGAATTCAACGCCAAGCTGAAGACAGAAGATTGAGTTCAATCGTACGTGATCATAACAACTGACTCTCTCATTGACTATCAAGAACAAAACTATTGAATCACTAAAGAGAGTGTAATGCGAGAGATATTCTAAACAACTAATTTAATCTTTAATTACTTTTGCCAATAAGCGGAGTATGGAATATCAACTAATTGAAACTCAACTATTCAACTCTCAAATAACCGACACGAGACAATAGAGCAAGTGAGTATGAAGTCTTCTTACTTAGTAGCACACCAAGTCTGTATAGAACGGAGAGTTGGAACTCTGTTCTAATCTTCAGCTTGAACTGCCTTAATTTACAGAAAACTGAGAGCTCGAACTCAGTTTTATTCAGCATCACTCTTCTTCGATAAGGATCTTGTCGATATCCAATAGACCAATTTTTATGCAAAGCTCCTTGAATCTGGTCTCTGGGAGAGGTTTGGTGGAGATGTCAGCCTGTTGATCTGTAGTTCGGATGTACTCCCCTCAAACATCCTTCTTCTCGACATGATATCTGATGAAGTGATGCCTTATGTCGATGTGCTCGCTACGGGAGTGATGAACCGGGTTCTTTGTGATGCACATTGCACTGTTGTTATCACAATAGATTGGCACACACCCAGTTTCGACATCATAGTCAAGCAGTTGTTGCTTGATCCAAAGCACTTGAGCACATCAGCTTGCTGCAGCAACATACTCAGCTTCTGTTGTAGATGTGGCAAATGAGTGCTGCTTCTTGCTGAACCAACTTACAAGCTTGTGACTTAGGAACTAACATGTTCTGCTTGTGCTTTTCCTGTCAATTCTGCATCCTCCAAAATCTGAGTCTGAATAAGCATTGAGAGTAAGCTCATAAGATTTTGGGTACCAAATACCAAGAGACCCTGTCCCTTTGAGGTATTTGACTATTCTCCTGGCAGCCTCCATGTGCGATTTCTTTGGACTGGCATGAAATCTCAAACAGACTCCAATTGAGTAGGAAATATCTGGCCTACTGGCAGTTAAGTATGGGAGTGACCCAATAATGTCTCTGTATGCTGTTAGGTTGACTGCTTCGCCTTCTTCATCAAGATTGATCTGAGCACTTGGGCTCCTCGGAATCCTCAAGGGCTTGGTCTTCTCCGGACAAAACTTGCTAATCAAGTCATTGTTATATTTCTTCTGATTGATGAAGATTCCTCCTTCAGACTAAAGTACTTGGAGACCTAAAAAATAGGTCAGTTTGCCCAGCATGCTCATCTGGAAGTTGTTGTGCATCAGTTTGGCAAACTTTTCGCATATCTCCAAGTTTCTGCATCCGAATATGATGTTGTCGACGTAGATCTGTGATTGGTAATCAAGAAGGAAAATATGGATAAGGAAATATTTGAATAAGGTAAATTACCAAATTACTTGGTAATCAAGGAGGAAAAAAATATGGATATGGAAATATATGATAAGGAAAGATTTGAATAAGGTAATTACCAAATTACTTGGTAGCCAAAAAGGAAAAATTATGGATAAGGAAAGATGTGATAAGAAAGATTTGAATAGATATGGTATGATACTAATAATTCAAATCTTGACTGACAAGAACCCTAAAATAACGACTAAAAGAAACAAAAATATATGAATCAAGAACGACACAAAAGACATGACAGGAAACAAGATAAGACACGAACTTTTTAATTTTTTTTGACACTAAAGAAAATAAATAACGAAACTGAAAGACTAGGAAGGAGAGACACAACTTCGCTCTGATACCAAAATGATACGATCCTCACCGGGAAGGTTTAGATCGCAGCCCAGGAACTCGGATAAATTGACTCAGACGCGACGCGGAAGCAAACAAACAGAACTAGAACAGAAAAACCACGATAGGATGGGAGTCCAGCACTTCTAATTCAACCCTTCAAATGACGTATTCCAGACGAATCTCATATACACCCCTAGAAGCTGAAGAATTATCGACCCTTCAAATAATGTATTCCAGATAAATCTCATATACACCTCAAGAAGCTGGAGAACTATGAATGCAGAACTGATGAAACTGATACAATGGAAAGATCCAACACCTTTGGATTTAAAAGCCTTCAAGTACCGTAGTCCAGATTGAAAATCTCCTACAACCCAAGAAGCGGATTGATCCAACAATTAAGGATATAGTCGAAGACACCACAAACGGATGTGAAAGTCCGATTGATAAGTCAATTTTGAATTTCATGGCAATCCACAAAAAATCATGAGTTTTCAAAATTGGAGAAATAACTCACAAAATTATTATTGAACTGAAAACTGAATTATTTGTTCCATAACAAGGCCTATATATAGGCAAACTCAAATCCTAATAAGGAAATCAAATCCTAATTTCATAAGGAAATTAAATCCTAATCTAATAAGGAAATCAAAATCTAATAAACTAAGGAAATAAAATATATCTAAAAGATATAATCCAAAATTACTTCAATAACTAACTACAAAATCTTATCAAGATAAATCAAATCTTCAATAAATATTCTTGAAATATCTTGATAAATCTTGCCAATTCGATCTCCATCAATCTGCCCCAGAACGATGTCTGATCCATCCTTAATTCTGAACAACGTTGTGTCGATTTTGCCCTTCCGGAAACCATTCTTGAGGAGAAACTGAGACAGTATTTCATACCAAGCTCTGGGTGTCTGCTTTAACCCATAAAGAGCCTTCCTCAGTTTGTAAACTTGGTTTCCTTCTTCAAATCCTGAGGGCTATTCCACATACACTTCTTCTTTGAGCTCCCCATTTAGAAAGACACCTCTTCACATCCATTTTGAAAACTGTGAAGTTGTTGTGGGCTGTATAAGCAAGGAATAGATGAATAGCTTTAAGTCTGGCCACTGGAGCAAAAGTTTCATCGAAGTCGATCCCTTCACATTGAGCATATCCTTTTGCTACAAGTCTTGCCTTATTCCTCACTATATTCCCTATTTCATCTCTCTTGTTCTTGAAGACCCATTTAGTGCCGATAACTGACTGATTAGTTGGTCGATCCACTAGGTACCAAACATCATTTCTCTTGAACTCAGTAAGCTCCTCTTCAATTGCATTGATGCAGTCAGTTGACTTCAGAGCATCTCCAATCTTAGTAGGCTCTGATTTCTAATATTTAAAACAAGTAAGCAAAGCGCTCCCTTGTCTCGTGCGAACTGTGTTGGTGACACTATCCAGCACGACTTCCTCTAGATGGTTTCTCAACCATTTCCACTTCTGGAGATGAGTGATTTCGACAGACTGAAAGAATTTTTCAGGATACTCAGTACCGTCTGCTCCCAATACTGGAACTTGAACCAAGTCATTTTGATTGGAGTCTTCTTCCCCAGTATTGACTTCCATATCCTGAGCTCCTTGGCCTTCTTGCCGAACTACCAGTTGGATATCTTCAGGATGAGTATCTTCACTTTCTAGATGGTCAGTTTGAACAGGATACTCTGTTCCAGTTTGCGCTTCAAGCTGAGCTCCGTTTTGATCTCTTGAAGTTCCCCCTTGATTGATGCTGGAGTTTATTGACAAGGAACCAAACGCCTTGGTTAGGTCGATTGCATCAACGGTATCCTCATCTGAGTTACTTGTGTGATTCCTCATTGAATTGGTCTGAGAAACTTGATTTGGGTCTTCTTTGTCAGCACAAAGTTTCTCACAATTCTTGACCACAAAATCACCAAGTTCTAACTCTTTCAAGGTCCTGCGCACTAAGATAGACTCATAAAAAACAACAGAGCATGTTACTTCCACAAGTCTGGTTGTCTTGTTAAGTACTCTGTAGCCCTTGTATGAAGGATGTCCATATCCGAGGAACACTCCTTCATCTGCTTTAGGACAAAAAGTATTTAGTTTCGACTTTCCATTGTTATGGATGTAACATGGAGAACCAAAACCACGAAGATGAGCTATAGAAGGCTTACGACCATTGAAGACTTCGTAAGGGGTTTTGTGATGATGACTGTTGATTGTGTTCCTGTTCTGAGTATAGCACGCCGTCATCAAGGCTTCTCCCCAGTAACCTTCCTTTAAGTCAGCTTCAGATTCAGAGAAAAAGAAGAGATGGAGAAAAGGCTTGCAAGTGGAGTAGATGCAACCCGAATGTATCTTCTTGTCACTTGAAGCTTGAAAAAGCCGTAGATGGTGTAGATGTTACCCATCCCACGAAAAAGAGGGACATCTATACAACATCTAGTGCTGATAGAAAGTGCGGACACTAGCTCCGAGTTGAGCAGATGGTGAGAGCTGCTAGCATCAGACTTCCTGTCCAACTTTATGCTGGATGGTCCGCAGGCTGATATATTCAGAGATGTCCCTAAGGCAGAACAAAGAAGACAAATTGCTTGTGGATATCTCTAAGCCAACAATACATTGTTGCACAAGTGGGGTGACTTGCAGCAATGAGCTCGGGAAAACACCAAGAAGGAGTAGATCTAGCAAAGGCATTATTTGGAGCAGTCTGAAGACAAATTGATCATTGTAAACTTGTAGCATTATACTTTGCAAAGTGTAACTCTTGTAAAACAATGATATCAATAAAATGCTCATTTTGACGACAATACTCTGTTGTCTCAAACAATATAACTACCTAAACCTAAAATGGTAGATCACTACGCTCCTTTTGTAAACAGAATCCTATCTACAGTTCTTGTAATTTTCCTAGAAAAAGATTCAAAAATTAAAGGAAAATCAGAAGATAGGAATTTCTTAAAAGTCTTTCCAATATAAAGTCGGAAGCAGAGTGTTTGATAGTTGAAACGAGGATTTTTTTAAGCAAAACACTCTCTACTGAATGCTGAGTCCAAGCTCTCAGCAAATTTTTGACGATTACTAAGTTTGAGCTCTCAGTATAGAATCTTGAACTTTAAAGATTCAAGGAATCAAAAGAGTCTAGAAGAAGTGCTAAATTCAAAGCTTTCAGCAGATATCCGTTGAGTGCTGAGTCCAAGCTCTCAGCAATATGATATTAATAGCTATATTCGGCGATAGCAAACAAAAATCGGAAAGAAGTTTCCTGAGTCCAAGCTCTCAGTAAAAGAAGACTCTTTGCTCCTCCAGGATCAAAATTTTATTAAGAGTCTGTTTTGTCTACTAGGTTCAAGCTCTCGGTAGAACCCCAAAGGCTACTGAGTCCAAGCTCTCAGCAGATACCTGTAGACAGCTAAGCAAATTATCTTAGCATACTCTCATTGGCTGCTGAGTCCAAGCTCTCAGCAGATGCTCATTGTCTACGGAATAAAAGCACCTTCCAAGACTAAGTGGAATGCTGAGTCCAAGCTCTCAACAAATAAACACCTAAAGGTTCAAGGAATGCTAAAGATCACAACCGATCAAAGAATTGAATGCTGAGTCCAAGCTTTCAGCAAACTTTGTGATCCAAAGTATTATGAAATTAAATGGTATATTAGATAATCGCCTGCTGAGTCCATGCTCTCAGCATAAGCCTTCCATATTGTTTGATGTACTACTCTCAGCGAATGCAAATCTGCATGTTGAATAGCAAACAAGGAGAGACAATAATTTCAAATCTCTCAAAAGGCGAGATTATCTAAATGACGGAGAAGAAGCAGAGTCCACATTAACTGAAAATGTGACTCTAGCTCAGGGCGGCGACAAATACACAGCGGACACGTTAGCCACACACAAGTTTCTAGCATCGTGGGACGTAAGGAGAACCGTCACTAACTGCCCAACCGTTGATTTATCCAGATAAGAAGAAGAAATCCAACCGCTCACAGAGAAGCCGATTATATGGTATCGTATAGAGGAAGTTGGTTTGGAAATTCTAAACCCCAGTACTCCCAATACTTCTGATTTTGAAATTTCTTCTACTCTGTATTTTTCTTGAGTTTCAGAAGAAAATACCAATGGCGGAATCCTCCAACCGTGCAAGTCCCCCCGCAGAATCATCCAGAAGACCTACTATACCCAGAGAACCTGAATAATTCCAGCCCATGTTCACAGGAATTATGAAGAATGAGGACATTGATGAGTCAATCTCCTACTATCGCTTGGTTTCCATTAGTCATGGTAAGGCACCCGGTGAATTCACTTACGAACAGAAGAGGGCGGCTCAAGTGAAGAAAGATAAGATTCTCTACGAACCTTTGTTCAGGAAGCACTACTGCAACAATCGAATAGGGAAAATTGACAGCGAAAATCTTCTGAAATATCTTTTTGCGGATCCTCTGAAATTCCGACCGCACATAGTTGCAGAATTCTTCGCTCATGCAATGGTTGATAAGAGTTAAAAGTTTTCACCACAAGTGTTTTGGGCACGAATGTTGTTGTGAGCCCAGAAGTGTTAGCACAAAAGTATGGACTGCGAGACGATGGAGAAAGATATAGCCAACTACAAGGTGAATGATGAAGCCGAGATGTAAAAGCGATGGCTTTAGTGGAAGATAGACACCTTCAAAGACTCATGGAAGGTAGCTGCACCCCTGAGGTCACTAGAAGAACCCATAAAGAGCCTTGCACAAATTGTGATAAGGATGCTCGTAGGCGAAGTTGGTTCACTATCAAAACTAAGTGCAAAGAAGTTTGTTGTTCCCTATATTACCACGTAATTTGGAACGGGTTGCATTAAACATGAATGATCTACATATTTAAGGTTCCAGACATTCATTAATAAATTTAGCTTATGACAATTAACCATAATTAACTAAACTCTTAAGCTATTTTTAAGCCATCTCGGGCGAGCCTACCTTGGTCCGGGCGAGCCGAGGCCCTGTTTGCTTGTGATAAATGATGGATTTATATACTGAAAGCATTATGATTGGTATATTATGTACAAGGTCGATTGGTTAATATACTGGGAATCATAAATGTTGTATGTTCATCTCCTGTCTGAATTAACAAACATGTGTCGCAAACGCAATTATCCTCTTATCTCGTCGATAGGGAGATCATACGGTGTGTAGAAGATCACGGAAGATCGTATGGATCATTTGACCTAGTGAGATATAAATAGTTATCATAACTGAGACAGTTCCAGGATAAACTGTCGATGTAGGCTGCATCATACGTAGTAATAAGCATCTTATCTTGGATGGCTTGGTATGCTGGTGTGGGGCACACATTGATAAGGACCTAAGTCAAGATCGATTCTTTTATCTGACATTAAAAGAATCTAGATCTCTATGGCTTGATGAGATCCTAAGCCTAAATGAAGGTACAGAAGTATATGCAGATTGTGTATTACTTTGAGTTGCAGTGAAAGGCTCTAATTGAGCTTGTATATCTGTATCTTGGGTAATAGCAGTTTGTGTATGACTGTCTGGTACTGGAACTAGGTAACCACATCCAGTATAGGATGGTGACATTCCCTGAATAGCTCAAAAGGTTCGTTATGCTAAGTCCTGCAGGCTGATTAAGTTCAAGCATAAGTGAAAAGGTTTGAGTGGATTGATTCAGGAATATAAGATGTTAATTAATTAAATAGCTGGTCAGAGCTTAAATTAATTAACGAATGTCTGTAACCTTAAATGTGGGGATATACCGAGCCCATGCAACCCGTACCTCAAAACGTGGTAGCAAATAGGTAGGACAGTATTGATTCTTTGGTGGAATGAATCAATATTAATTAATTAATTATATTCTGGGTTGAATATGGGAATTAATTAATTGATAGACCTTATTTGCTATTTGCATTTTGGTCCCTGGTCTGGCCCATGAAACTCAAGCCCAATAGGAGTCCAGTAATTTCCTATAAATAGGCCTCAGTTCCTCAGATCTCAACACACCACAAGATCATAAGTTGCACACAGCAAACCAGGTTTTGGGAGCTGTGGTGATCGACTAAGATCTGAGAACGAGGAGGTAATTCTGCTTCTCAACCGGTCAAGGGATCTGATAGAGAATCTTCACCGGATTTTCAGATCGAGTTGGGATACAGATCAGAAGATCAAATCAGGAGGATTTTTCTTCTTCTCTTTCTCCTCTTTATTTTCGAAAATAATTTTATTATTTTCATAGATTTATTTCCTCAATCTGTTAGGAAATTAAATCTTCGTGCATGGGAAAGATCAAAGGGCATCTCCGCGCACGCGTTCATCAGAGTTCATCGATCCAGGTATTCCGCATAAACCTTCTTATGCATAATAATATAGGAGCATGCTAGGATTGTTCATAGGCATAGCAATTTATTTTTGATGTTCCAATTAACGATCCTTGGCAAACGGACTTCGTGATTCAGTTCACGAATCCCTTCAATAAAAGGGGGAAAATTGTTATTTTGGGAACTTTTGTCAAATCTAAAGGGAAATTACCTAACTCTCTACGATTCCCCTTTCCATCCCTTCCAAAACCTCACCCAAAGGTATCAAGGAGCTAATCCATCATCCTTGGAGAAGAATTGAAGATCCAAGGGGGTAGATCAAGACTTAGCAAATCCAATTGGGGAAGATTTCATTTTCTACATATCAATTGTAATGGATTTATTTCAATTCAACTTTTTTTTGTTACAATTGAGAGGTATGTTGTTCTAATTCAATTTGGATGTTGATTTGAACAAGAAGGTATGAAAATTAGGTTTGATAATTGTTTGTTTACCTCCCTATTTGAGATTGAATCACACTAGAGCTTGCTCACATGCACCTAGGTGTAGGTAATAGCCAATCTAGGTGTTAATTGATACGAATTTTGCAGCCAACACGCGGAAAGGAGTGTCGTGAATAGTGTGAGTTCTTGTGCTCCTTGATCCAATCCCTGTGCGGAGATAGGGCATAGGATGATGATTTACGTGCTATTAGAAGTGGTCTAGGATCCGATAACGTAGCTGTTTGAGGTTCTTAGTACCATCAACGGTCGATTCACCGTGACTTGGGGTTGGCTTGTGTAGGGTAATAGTCCATCATTCTAGGGATTAAAATGTGTTTACATCAATGACTAACCTAATAGGATTACATCTATGTTTATTTCAACATCATATCTACCTCATTTGAGTATTTGCTTGTCTTGGTTTACCAAAGTGTGGAGAGAATTGATTTGATTGATTGAGATTGGATGTTGATTTTTGGTTTAATTCATTGCTTGTTATATCACTACAACAAAAAAGCTAATAGACAACGCGGAAATCGCGTAGTCTATTTAAAATTTCCGCGTTGTCTATTTAAGTGTAGTCTATTGTTGGACGCTAATAGACAACGTGGAAATCCGCGTCGTCTATTTGATAATAGACAACGTCGTCTATATGTTAATAGACGACGCAGACATCCGCGTCATCTATTGTCAAATAGACGACGCGGATTTCCGTGTTGTCTATTGTCAAATAGATGACGCGGATTTCTGCGTTGTCTATTAACATATAGACAATGTGGACAACCGCGTCGTCTAATACGGGTTTTTTTTGTTTTTTTTGTTTAATTTCAAAAATCCTATAAAAAATGATATAAAATAATTTATATAATGCAAAAATGATAAAAAAACAATAGAAAATGACAATTTAATAATTCTCACAATTAAATTAATTCTCAAAATTACATATGTTTTGAAATAATGTAGTGTTAAAACTAACTACAACTATACAAAGTAATCTAAGTACATCAGAAATCTTCTTCACATATGCCTCAAACAGATCTGTGGTCCAAAGCTTGCTGGTCAGACATTCTGAAAAGGGACTGCATGAAATCAAGAAATCATTACTAATAGCACAACACATTGAAATTGGAATCCTAAACCAATAAGAACACGACAACCACAAACCGCAAACATGAAATCAATAACCATTACTAATTCACAGTCACTTAAGTAGATATATATCATTAACAAAAATCGGGCAACATAAAATTTATATATTTGAAATGTTATAAATAAAAAACTAGTTTCTAATTAAGTACCGCCTAGAGCTAGGCCCTATCGGAGCGCTAGACTTACTCCTAGTGAGTTTTAGGACCATGTATGCATACAAATGCATCAGTAGTTGAAGGTTATTGCAAGTTTTCCACACAATTATTATATGCAATTCACGTGCTTGAAGCTCTAAATTATCGGCAATCAATTCCACCACTCACATAAGACAAAAGATTTTAGATAGATTTCAATGTAAAACCTGGTAATCTGGTCTAAAATCATGTCCCCATTGGCTCACACAGTGAGCTTCATCAATCACAATCCTAGCAAGAAACTCACGAGCATGTAGATTCTCCAACTGCCGCAAAAGAACATCATTTCTAAAGACACAAAACAAGAAAAATAGAAGTTTAGAATTTCACAAAATTAAGGAAGGGAACATAGTTTAAACACTTCAGCTTCCCTTCTAGAACCCATAAACAATGCATAAACTAGTTCAGCTTAAAGTGAAATGAACTAAAAGCTGCAAAAAGTTGCATGATCTTTGATATTTTAGCATTAAAATAATCTAGTAAATCATACCAATACACCAGGAAACGTGCTACTTATTATTTTTCCATCTGAAGGAAATAAAAATAAAAAAACTTTTACACTTCAATTAGATGACTTTCAAGGAAGGCTTTAATTTTCTAAAAGCAAACCATCTAGAATGTATTCAACATTGTTGGGTAAATAAACATGGTAATTAAATTAGAGCATTTCCATAGTACTTCTACACAAAAGCTGCAATCAAAAGGCATAAGAACAATGAATTATTGACTAATAACCTTTGGCAAATAATAAAGAAGGAAATCCAAGGGTTTAGTTTGAAGCAGTTTAGAACTATGAGAACAAACTCACTTGGCAATTTTCTCTGGGGTCACATATAACAGCTTGTATTTGCAGTTTTCTGAATTAAGCTCCCTGAGAATTTCCTGCTGCTGAGGCCAGTCCAGTGTGGCACTAAGATAAGCATCATCTATATTTGCCTGGTTGTGAATTAATAACAATATGCACATTGAATTGTATCTTAGTAATAGCATACATTCAAATTAAATGAAGAAAGCAACTGTTAACTGGTCTAGTATACAAGATTACCTGCAAAAGATGCATGATTTGGTCTTGAATAAGAGAAACAAGAGGTGAAATGACTAAAGTTATGCCAGGACATATACAGGCAGGGAGCTACAAGAAACCAACATTGACACCATGTCAGAGACGAGCTTAAGTAAACTCAAAATGTGACAAATAACCGAAGATCCATTTTATACCACCATTTAATGTAAACTCAATGTCCATAAGGGAAAAATCAGTTTGCAGTACTGAAGAAAAAATAAGACTTTTCATCAGGATTGAAAAATGCAAACTGGAAGGATTTCATTAACAATTCAGTAGTTCCGCCACAAACATTAGATTTGAGCTTATATCTAATAAGCATTTAAATCTCCATACTGAGCCTAAATATAAAATTTATAGGTTAGAACAAATAATCAGGAACCAAATTACTATAAATAACTTATCTAAAATGTTACCTTCAACATGAGCAGGAAAAAAAAAACATATGGGAGATAATTTAGCTAAAAAATCTCATAATTCACCAAAACATGTATGCTTGACAAAAAGGAAAAAGGCAATGAGAAAAAAGAAATTTACTTAACCTGATAAGTAATACTTCCCCACCCTCCAGTTGGCATTAAAACAAACACATCATGTCCGCTCATTGTGGCATTGATCACCTCTCTTTGATTAGGCCGGAAGGAATGATTGCCAAATGTTCTTTTGTTTTCAGCCTGATATTCAATAGACAAACAAAAGATTAGGATGCTAATAAGTGGAACTTGAAGTTAGAGATAGTATCCATATAAAACCTCTAGCTTTTTTGTCCAAGGAAATTCCCGGCTACTCCATTTTTGTTCAGTTGAACCATCTATGTATTTGACTTCAACATATTTGGGCACATAAGGTGCTCTCTCAAACGGAGTAGTTGAAACTCTAATACCATCGGTAGAATAGCATGGATTGGATGACCCCCATCTATCAGACCCATATTGTGAATTGTTTTCTTGAAACTGGGAATCAAGCCTTGTAGGACCAATTGAGTATGGCACTGTGCAAGGGGTTTCACGATGAAATGCAGAAGGTGCTGCTATGGACGCTGGAAAATGTGATGTTCTTTCCTCATCAACTAATATTTTGTCAATATGCTTCTGGAGCAGCTTAATTTGTTCTTTCAGCTTCTGGTGTCAGAATTTGACAGTATATCTGGACGATTGTTAGAAACAAGTAGAATGATAGAATACCTTACAACCATGACTGCATATCAAGCACAGTTCTGGAGGCAAATTGGTACTGTCTCCAAGGAAATTGTCATTATGCGGAGTGAATGGTGGAAATTTAGAGATTGATGATTGAGGTGTTGACTGATAGTGATAAAAAACTATTTGGTCCACATCAATATTATGAAAATAGAATATTTCAATTGTCATAAGTACTAATAACTTAGTTTGGGAAAATAAAATGACAACAGGAGGGGGAAGAGATGAAGCAATGGCAAAGAAAAGCTGCATAAAGTTTCTGGAGATAATGCAGTTTCAGACTTTTGAGGGAATTTAATGATAACCATTATGCCCTACCAACTTATGATTACCCCAATCGCATATTGTAAGCACTAGCATGTATTACCTCCAAAGAGGGAACGAGATAGCTTCTGATTTAAGAACTCACATAAAGGCTTCAAGGAGCGACATTGCAATGTATGAAACATGAATAAGCAGACTGAGTGAGGAATCTGAAATTAATGAAGCGAACATACTTGGAGCAACTGGCGAGCTGTGTCGGCGGTTTGGCCGATAGCTGCAGGGAGAGACAATGGCGGGCGGTGGGGCTGCAGGGAGAAACAGCGGCGGGCGGTGGAGCTACAGGGAGAAACAGCGGCGGGCGGGGGGATGCAGGGAGCGGCGAGCGGCGAGGCAGTCAGATACGACAGCGAGAGTGCGGAAAGGCAGGGAGTCCGTCAGGGCAGGGAGTGCGGCGGTGCATGGAGTGTGGCGGGGCAGGGAGTCCGGCGGGGCAGGGAGTGCGGCGGTTGGCGAGACAAATGGCGAAGGGAATAGGGCGTGTTGGGATTATATACTGAAAGCGTATATGATTAAGTGTTTTGTACACTGGTCTTCTTATATGTTGCTGCAACAATGCTCGTTGTCTGATGAAATAAACATACAACGAACCATAATATCCTATTATCTCGCCTATAGGGATGACCATATGGTGTGTAGGAGATCACAGAGGATCATATGAGTCGTTTGACCAAGCGAGATATAAACAGTATCACGGCTGAGACAGTCCCTGGATAGGCTGTCGGTCTAAGCTGCGGCATATCGGTTCATAAGTGGGCTTATCCTAGCTACTTTATGTGTCTGTACATAGTTATGTATTGATGGGATCAATAGTGGGATGTGCCATTCACATTGACATACGAATAAGCCAGATCCCTAACATACTTCCTATGATCTTAAACCTAACTGAAGGATAAGGGTCACACACAGATTGACCACACTTTGATTTACCAAGGTGGCGAGTCTTACATGTACTTTTATACCCGTATTTTGGGTGTTGGCAATTTGTGTGTGACCTGCTTAGGCTAGACATTTAGGTAAGCATATCCGTGTCAGGATGGTGACATTCCCTGAGGAGCTCACAAGGTTCATTATGCTAAACCTTGCAGGTTGAATTATTTAATTCAGGCATAAGTGAAAAGGAGTGAGTAGTATTACTCAGGAAATAAGATATGAATTAATTATGGATGATTGTCATAAGCCGAATTAATTAATGAATGTCTAAAACCTTAAATATGTGGATCATGTTAGTTTGGTGCAACCCGTTCCTAATAACGTGGTAATAAAGGGACGAGTCAGCATTGTTACCGTGGTGAAGGTTAAAACAATGTTTTGATAATTAATTATGTTCTGGGTTGAACAAGGAAGAATTAATTAATAAAGAGGGCCCACTTTATTATTTGCATTTGGTCCCTGGTCTGGCCCATAAACTGCTCAAAGCCCATTAGGGTTATGGTTTCTCAAAACCCTAACACTATATATAGGCCTTCTCTCTATCAGATCAAGTGAATGATTTTCAGTATATTGAAAATAGAGAGAGAGAACGGCGACGGCTATCCAGAGGGAGAAACTGATCGATTTCTCCAGATCTCGGATCCAACTTGGTGGACAATCCTCACCAGATTTCCAAGGAGCAAGGGAACAGATCAGAAGATCAGATCTGTAGGAACAACTGTCCATCGCCGGCGTTCAATCTCAGATCTAAGTTTACTTCATCGTTTTATTCTCCGATCTAGATCTGTAGATCAAACAGTGAAGATCAGGTATTCCTAAATTCCATCCTCTGCAATTAATTTTCTAGGAGCATGCATAGGTTCGCATGGTTTATTTAATTGAAATTTATTCCTGTCATCCTAAGAACGATCCTTGGCAAGAATTTCATTAATGGCAATTCATGTTGTCCATCGTAGACTCAAACCCTACAACTGGTATCAGAGCCAGGTTCATGTTCTTAGGCTCTATCATGGATAAATTAAGATTAAATAAATATGTATGTTCATGGATGGATTTATATTGTAGTGGATGTTCTTGTTCTCGTGACCTTCTCATTTTTGGATCTATTTTTCACCACAAGAAAATTCGTGGTTAGATTTAATAGGGAAAATCATGAAATAGATTTAGATCTATTTTTGTATTTTCTTTTTATTTCAAATCTGTAAAATTGGAGAAATTAGATCCGGAAGAAGAACGAGAAGAGAGAACGAAGAACAGACGTTGGAGGAACCATTTCCTAGGGTTTAGCCCTTTAGCTCAGCCGGCGACGGCTTATCAGTAGGGTGGCGACGGCAGGCAGAACGCCTGTGGCTGGGCCGCGCCCAGTGTTCTAAGCTGTTGCGCGTGTTTTTGGCGAGCTCGGGTCGACGACGGTCCAGCAGCAGCGTGCACGAGGCCGGCGAGCTCCCAGATCCGGCCGGGGCAGCGACAAGTGGCGCTGCAAGTCGCGGCACACGTGGCGCAAGCGGGTGGCGGCAGCGGGGAGACTTCCCTGTGGCTGGGCCGCGCCCGCTTCTCTCTCCCGATCGCATTTCGACGTAGGGCCGTCTACGAGCTGCCTGCGAGCGCCGACGAAGGGCGAGAGTGCTGACGGGCCTGGTGCGTGCGGCTGCACGCGGTGACGAACATAGCAACGCAGCCCTGCTGTGCGTGCTGCTGCTTTGCGTCGTGCTGCCGGTGACTGCTGCTTTTGCTCGTGACGGCGACTCCACGGCCTGGACAAGCAGCTGGCGATGATGGCTGGAGATGGTGACAGCTGGGTGTGAATTCCGGCCGCAGGCGGCAGTCAGAATAGCAGCGCCGACGGCTGAAACCTAGGGGTGGCGGCTGGTTGGAAACTAGGGTTTCCAAAACCATAGGGTTTCCAAGCCCGGGCCGAAAATCGGGCTTCTCAGCCCGGAGGCGGCCCACAGTCTGGAAACTAGGGTTTTGCTGTTCTGTTTGGGCCTGAAACCCTAATTTGAACCCAATTGTTATTTATGCAGTTCAAATCAAATTTCAAGTCCAATGGAGGCCCAGTTTGAAGATCTGTATAAATCTTGTAATAGTTAGATTTTAATTATTTTTCATTTGTAATCGCATCTGAGGGGCCACGAGAAATTTTATTTGTTTATTTAATTATTTCTCGTACTGATGTGATTTATTATGTGCACACTAGTAAATAATAGGGAAGCATGCTTATTTGCTTTAATTATTTACTGTTTAAGCATGTTGCAATTTTAAATTATCAAGCATGTTTTATGTGATTTATTTTATGTTTTAAATTGTGTCTATAAATTTTGAGATCATATTAATTTATGATGGAATTTTAGATGTGACATAATTTATGGTACATAAAATAATGTGTGCGCATGAAACCTTTAGAATTAAAAATACTAAGCTGGATTTTGGTTCTTCTCTAACCAAGATCATTAGACCTCCACAAATACGACTTCTCATTGGAAGTAAGGCATCTCGAAGCGTAAACGTCTGCTGAAGCAGCTTGTGTTAGAGGTCCCTTACCCGTTCTAATGCGATGAGGTTTCTAAATAAAACATTTAGTTTAAGATGAGAAGTGGGAGCCTCTAAGCAAATGTCTGCTGAAGCGGCTTGCATTGAGACAACTTTCACTGGTCTCTAAGATTAAACTAAATGAGAGAACGAATGATGTGAAGGGCATGCGGTATGGGTCGAGTACGTATGCTAAATTGCTCTAAACATCCAGAGTTAGGATTGTGGTTAAACTGACTTAGATGTTGCCTGGAGTATAACTCATGAATGATGTCCCTGCTCCGGATAGGTGAACATGGTCTTAAGATCTCCAATATTAATTTCTTTTGCTAAAGATACCTGGCATGTTAAGAAATTAAAGGATCATTTTGGTCTGATTGAGCATTTGCTGTAAATGTCTGCTGAAGCAGCTTGCAGTAAATTAGCTTGGGCAATTGGAGGAACTAAATTGCGTTGTTTTATCTAAAGATTCTATGAAAATTTGTTTCAATTGTTCGTAGTATGTGCTTACTTTAATTCGCTTATTTGTTTTCAGATATGTCTATTATTGCATCGCTCATCAATTCAATCGTTCACAATTCTTTGACTGGTCTGAATTTTCCTGGATGGAAAAGTGACATTGTCAAGCTCTTGGATTCATTTGGACATTTGTTTGTTCTGCAAACTCCCTGTCCGAGTTCACCGACTGATACATCTTCTGATGAGGAGCGTGCACAGTATAACATGTGGATGTGGTCGAATGGCATGGCCAGACAATATATCTTGGCTGGTATGTCAGATGTGTTGCGTCCTCTTTATAGTGATATATGGCTTGCGCGTGACATTATGCGACGTCTTGACGTAGCATATGGCGGACTTGATGGACATGCTAGATCCAGTCTAATCAAGCGTATTGTAAGACAGAAAATGGATCAGAACTGTTCGGTACGTGGACATGTAGAATCACTCATCCAGCTCGTAGATGAGTACACATTAATGGGTGGTCAAATTGACAATGATGTCAAAATTGACTTGATACTCAACACGTTACCGAAGTCATTTGATGACTTCAGAATTTCTGTTGAGAAAAACAAGAGTGAGTATACTGTTCATTGTTTGCTCAAGGATCTTGTGTCAACAGAAGCTTCTTCAGTCTTTTCTGTGAGTCACTCTGATTTGCTTCCGAGTCGAAAGAGTGATGTCAAAGAAAAGAGGAATGAAGGAAGCAGTGGGAGTAGTCTTGCCTTATCAGCTCATTCCAGATCTCTTGCTAAAAGTTTTTCTAAATCGCGTCATTATGACATGAAGAAGAAGAATGGTAAAGGAGAGAACAAAGGAAAGAAAGATAACAAGAAGGACAAATGTTTCAAGTGTGGCAAGAATGGTCACTGGAAAGTAAATTGTCCAAGTTTGGTAACTAAGAGACAAGGTATGTCATCTTTTGCATTGCTTGTTGAAACATGTTTTGTATCGGTTTTCTACTCCTTAGTGGGTAGTGGTAACTGAGGTCACTAATCATGTTTGCTACACTTTACAGGGAATCAAGCTTAAAGCTTGAAGATGGCAGGATTACCATCTCCAAGATTGATGCTGGAAGTTGCTACTTCAGCTGATGGAGATTTTAGTTTGAGTTTATGTTAAAAACTCTGTTTTAATTCAAGTTTCTGAAGAGATGTTGTTTTGTTTTGATAAACATATTTTTCATCTATTGTATTATCAGTTATTCGATAGAGTTTTTCTATCATAATGAATAACAGTGTTTTTTATTATGGATGAGTCTCTTCATTACTTGATTACATAAACTATCAGTGTTCTAAGGTATAACTTAAAGAATCTCTATAGAGATTAATTACATCAGTCTAAGTAGTTTTAAGTAATTCATGGAATTACGGATTCAATCAAAGTATTCCTAAGAATGGTACTTATGATAACTAGTTAGAGGTATTAGATGGTAACCAGGCCTTTTAATAGGCGATTGTATCTCTATAGGTTATTTCGTGTTTGCTCAGGTTTGCTGGTTTGAGTCTACTTCCGCAGTTGCCTTAACAGGCATTGATACTGTAATCATTTAAGATTTGGATATGTTTATCTAGTTCACTACAAGTCTTAGTCTCTTGCTTTAATCAAGAGCGTTCAAGACTAAGGTAGAGAATAAGTTAAACAAGACCATAAAAACATTATGTTTTATTCATAATGGTGTATCTTAAGTGACAGATTTTTTACAGTATCTAGCAGAGCAAATGGATTGCATCCCAGTTAACTACACCTATTATTCCTCAATTGGGATAGTGTAGGTAAAATGAAATAAGATTCTTTAAAAGTTTAAAAGTTATGCCAGCTTTGCCAAATTTTCATTTTTGGGAAGAGCGCCAAAAGCAGTTGTAGGTTTGCTTAATCTAGTGTCTTCTAAATCAGTTCCAAATACCCCAGCAGACCTTGACTATGTCAAAAGGGCAATGATGGGTAATTCGGCTGTCAAGCTGATATAGGAAACTGATTGGTTGGAAGAAAGGTTTAAGCTAGTACTGCTTTGTGGGATATTCAAGGTAAACGAAAAAGATGGTTGCTTTGTGTATCCCAGATACAAGCAAGTTGTATAGGATAAAACCATGAATCCAAATATGAGATTGTTCTCTAACATTTTAGAGAAGACAACTCAAATCCATCAGGAAATACCCCGTAGCATATTGAGCATACCTTGGCAGTATGGTACCAATTGCACGGTCACCTGTGTAAGGTGGTAAACCACAAATTAATGCACCATTAACTGACAACGTAAAAGGAACATCGTTGCAGTGGGAGGTTGCCTTAACAGGCCTATTAGTACTGGTTCGTGGAAACAGTCTCTGGACTTGTTCCCAGCTTAACGAACAACATCGTACTTATCCCTTAAAGCGCAACGAAGCTGTTAAGACAAAAGATGCAGTTTAAAGACGTCAAGTCATGAATTCAGAAATGAATTAGTAAAAGTTATTGTTGTGTATCAGGATCAGTGATTGCCAAATAACCTTCCAGCTATAGGCAACTGATTGATATACAAGAAAAATGCCCGAATGGTAACCTAGTATGTTTTCAAAGATCTAGGTTAGTGAGCAAGGTATGTTTCACAACAAGACCTTCTCACTGGTTACAACTATTAAACCCATTCGAATTCTTTTAACCATAATAGGACATATGAATCTAAACATCTGGAAGATAGATGATATCATCCGTATTTTATAAACGGGTACCTTGATTAAAGGTGATGATATCTATGTGCAACAACCAGATAAATTATGTCCGGTGTGGTGAGAAACATTGTGTCTGGAAGCCTAGGAAGTTCAAGTATGAACTTAATGGAGCTTCAGGTCATGTAACAGACATTTTGATATTGTCTATCGAGAATGATAGTTCATGTACCAGTTATGTGTCAGCGGAAGCGTGGTTTTCCTTGCACATTATGCACATAGTATTTTCACATTCGGAAATGGTGTGGAGATATTGTCAGGCATAAAGGATGGTTATCCGAACAGTTTCAGAAGTAGGACTTATGAGATCTTGGAACATCCTTTGAATTAATGTCTTGTGTTGTCGCAAGAAAAGGATGTTTAGGTATCTCAAATCGCTTAAATTGATTCTGTGGTGAGTCTTTCATAGCAAGAAAGATTGTTATCTTTCCATATTGTAAATGAACGAAGTTAGATATCTGTAATGCTATAAGCATGTTAAACAGATATCAGTTCAACTCTGGATAGGCACATTGGTTAATAAATGAGCCTTGTGAGTTGAATGGAATCGGATATCCAGGAGGATCATAAGGAAAGGAAATCGACCTCTAACTATGTGTTGGCCTTGGAGGAGGAGTTATAGGAATCTAACACAGAAGTGTGTTGCAGATTCCGGTATGAAGGCTGAGTTTTTGACAGCTTCATTAGCTTCACAAGAAGCAGTATAACTCCGGTGTTATCCTCTAGAGGTGTGTGTTCTGAGTTTGCCCAATAAAATCACATGGAATTGTGATCATGTTGGTGCAATGACAAACTCAAGAGAACCCAAGACTCACAAGGTGGTGAAACGCATAGGATGTGTGGTATCACATCATACGAGAAATCGTGACAAGAGGTAATGTGAATGCAGTGGGAGTGATTGACAGTATAGACACACTTAATACTTTGAAAAAGCAATGGTATTATGCTTTAAGTATAAGTGGGAGATTGTTGGGATTATATAATGAAAGCATATATGATTAAGTGTTTTGTACACCGGTCTTCATATATGTTGTTGCAACAATACTCGTTGTCCGATGAAACAAACATACAACGAACCATAATATCTTATTATCTCGCCTATAGGGATGACCATATGGTGTGTAGGAGATCACAGAGGATCATATGAGTCATTTGACCTTGCGAGATATAAATAGTATCAC